>CAKOAU010000007.1:0-133474 GCA_932521035.1 Oscheius dolichura | reverse complement strand
GGAAGTTGAAGAAAACGTGTCTACCATGGGGAAGTTGAAGAAAACGTGTCTACCATAGGGGAAGTTGATCAAAACGTGTCTACCATGGGGAAGTTGAAGAAAACGTGTCTACCATGGGGAAGTTGAAGAAAACGTGTCTACCGTGGGGAAGTTGATCAAAACGTGTCTACCATGGGGAAGTTGATCAAAACGTGTCTACCATAGGGGAAGTTGATCAAAACGTGTCTACCATGGGGAAGTTGAAGAAAACGTGTCTACCATGGGGAAGTTGAAGAAAACGTGTCTACCGTGGGGAAGTTGATCAAACGTGTCTACCATGGGGAAGTTGAAGAAAACGTGTCTACCATGGGGAAGTTGATCAAAACGTGTCTACCATAGGGGAAGTTGATCAAAACGTGTCTACCATGGGGAAGTTGATCAAAACGTGTCTACCATGGGGAAGTTGATCAAAACGTGTCTACCATGGGGAAGTTGAAGAAAACGTGTCTACCATGGGGAAGTTGATCAAAACGTGTCTACCATGGGGAAGTTGAAGAAAACGTGTCTACCATGGGGAAGTTGATCAAAACGTGTCTACCATGGGGCAGTTGATCAAATCGTGTCTACCATGGGGCAGTTGATCAAATCGTGTCTACCATGGGGAAGTTGATCAAAACGTGTCTACCATGGGGAAGTTGAAGAAAACGTGTCTACCATGGGGAAGTTGATCAAAACGTGTCTACCATGGGGAAGTTGATCAAAACGTGTCTACCATAGGGCAAGTTGATCAAAACGTGTCTACCATGGGGAAGTTGAAGAAAACGTGTCTACCATGGGGAAGTTGATCAAAACGTGTCTACCATAGGGGAAGTTGATCAAAACGTGTCTACCATGGGGAAGTTGATCAAAACGTGTCTACCATGGGGAAGTTGATCAAAACGTGTCTACCATGGGGAAGTTGAAGAAAACGTGTCTACCATGGGGAAGTTGATCAAAACGTGTCTACCATGGGGAAGTTGATCAAAACGTGTCTACCATGGGGAAGTTGATCAAAACGTGTCTACCATGGGGAAGTTGAAGAAAACGTGTCTACCATGGGGAAGTTGAAGAAAACGTGTCTACCATGGGGAAGTTGAAGAAAACGTGTCTACCATGGGGAAGTTGATCAAAACGTGTCTACCATGGGGAAGTTGATCAAAACGTGTCTACCATGGGGAAGTTGATCAAAACGTGTCTACCATGGGGAAGTTGAAGAAAACGTGTCTACCATGGGGAAGTTGAAGAAAACGTGTCTACCATGGGGAAGTTGATCAAAACGTGTCTACCATGGGGAAGTTGATCAAAACGTGTCTACCATGGGGAAGTTGATCAAAACGTGTCTACCATGGGGAAGTTGAACAAAACATGTCTACCATAGATCGTTTCTACCATAGGGCAAGTTGATCAAAACGTGTCTACCATAGGGCAAGTTGATCAAAACGTGTCTACCATGGGGAAGTTGAAGAAAACGTGTCTACCATGGGGAAGTTGAAGAAAACGTGTCTACCATGGGGAAGTTGATCAAAACGTGTCTACCATGGGGAAGTTGAAGAAAACGTGTCTACCATGGGGAAGTTGATCAAAACGTGTCTACCATGGGGAAGTTGATCAAAACGTGTCTACCATGGGGAAGTTGAAGAAAACGTGTCTACCATGGGGAAGTTGATCAAAACGTGTCTACCATAGGGGAAGTTGATCAAAACGTGTCTACCATGGGGAAGTTGATCAAAACGTGTCTACCATGGGGAAGTTGATCAAAACGTGTCTACCATGGGAAGTTGATCAAAACGTGTCTACCATGGGGCAGTTGATCAAAACGTGTCTACCATAGGGGAAGTTGATCAAAACGTGTCTACCATGGGGAAGTTGATCAAAACGTGTCTACCATAGGGAAGTTGATCAAAACGTGTCTACCATGGGGAAGTTGAAGAAAACGTGTCTACCATGGGGAAGTTGATCAAAACGTGTCTACCATGGGGCAGTTGATCAAATCGTGTCTACCATGGGGAAGTTGATCAAAACGTGTCTACCATGGGGAAGTTGAAGAAAACGTGTCTACCATGGGGAAGTTGAAGAAAACGTGTCTACCATGGGGAAGTTGAAGAAAACGTGTCTACCATGGGGAAGTTGAAGAAAACGTGTCTACCATGGGGAAGTTGATCAAAACGTGTCTACCATGGGGAAGTTGATCAAAACGTGTCTACCATGGGGAAGTTGATCAAAACGTGTCTACCATGGGGAAGTTGAAGAAAACGTGTCTACCATGGGGAAGTTGAAGAAAACGTGTCAACCATGGGGAAGTTGATCAAAACGTGTCTACCATAGGGCAAGTTGATCAAAACGTGTCTACCATGGGGAAGTTGAAGACAACGTGTCTACCATGGGGAAGTTGAAGAAAACGTGTCTACCATGGGGAAGTTGATCAAAACGTGTCTACCATAGGGCAAGTTGATCAAAACGTGTCTACCATGGGGAAGTTGAAGAAAACGTGTCTACCATGGGGAAGTTGAACAAAACATGTCTACCATAGATCGTTTCTACCATAGGGCAAGTTGATCAAAACGTGTCTACCATAGGGCAAGTTGATCAAAACGTGTCTACCATGGGGAAGTTGAAGAAAACGTGTCTACCATGGGGAAGTTGAAGAAAACGTGTCTACCATGGGGAAGTTGATCAAAACGTGTCTACCATGGGGAAGTTGAAGAAAACGTGTCTACCATGGGGAAGTTGATCAAAACGTGTCTACCATGGGGAAGTTGATCAAAACGTGTCTACCATGGGGAAGTTGAAGAAAACGTGTCTACCATGGGGAAGTTGATCAAAACGTGTCTACCATAGGGGAAGTTGATCAAAACGTGTCTACCATGGGGAAGTTGATCAAAACGTGTCTACCATGGGGAAGTTGATCAAAACGTGTCTACCATGGGGAAGTTGATCAAAACGTGTCTACCATAGGGAAGTTGATCAAAACGTGTCTACCATGGGGAAGTTGAAGAAAACGTGTCTACCATGGGGAAGTTGATCAAAACGTGTCTACCATGGGGCAGTTGATCAAATCGTGTCTACCATGGGGAAGTTGATCAAAACGTGTCTACCATGGGGAAGTTGAAGAAAACGTGTCTACCATGGGGAAGTTGAAGAAAACGTGTCTACCATGGGGAAGTTGAAGAAAACGTGTCTACCATGGGGAAGTTGATCAAAACGTGTCTACCATGGGGAAGTTGAAGAAAACGTGTCTACCATGGGGAAGTTGATCAAAACGTGTCTACCATGGGGAAGTTGATCAAAACGTGTCTACCATGGGGAAGTTGAAGAAAACGTGTCTACCATGGGGAAGTTGATCAAAACGTGTCTACCATAGGGGAAGTTGATCAAAACGTGTCTACCATGGGGAAGTTGATCAAAACGTGTCTACCATGGGGAAGTTGATCAAAACGTGTCTACCATGGGGAAGTTGATCAAAACGTGTCTACCATAGGGAAGTTGATCAAAACGTGTCTACCATGGGGAAGTTGAAGAAAACGTGTCTACCATGGGGAAGTTGATCAAAACGTGTCTACCATGGGGCAGTTGATCAAATCGTGTCTACCATGGGGAAGTTGATCAAAACGTGTCTACCATGGGGAAGTTGAAGAAAACGTGTCTACCATGGGGAAGTTGAAGAAAACGTGTCTACCATGGGGAAGTTGAAGAAAACGTGTCTACCATGGGGAAGTTGATCAAAACGTGTCTACCATGGGGAAGTTGATCAAAACGTGTCTACCATGGGGAAGTTGATCAAAACGTGTCTACCATGGGGAAGTTGAAGAAAACGTGTCTACCATGGGGAAGTTGAAGAAAACGTGTCAACCATGGGGAAGTTGATCAAAACGTGTCTACCATAGGGCAAGTTGATCAAAACGTGTCTACCATGGGGAAGTTGAAGACAACGTGTCTACCATGGGGAAGTTGAAGAAAACGTGTCTACCATGGGGAAGTTGATCAAAACGTGTCTACCATAGGGCAAGTTGATCAAAACGTGTCTACCATGGGGAAGTTGAAGAAAACGTGTCTACCATGGGGAAGTTGAACAAAACATGTCTACCATAGATCGTTTCTACCATAGGGCAAGTTGATCAAAACGTGTCTACCATAGGGCAAGTTGATCAAAACGTGTCTACCATGGGGAAGTTGAAGAAAACGTGTCTACCATGGGGAAGTTGAAGAAAACGTGTCTACCATGGGGAAGTTGATCAAAACGTGTCTACCATGGGGAAGTTGAAGAAAACGTGTCTACCATGGGGAAGTTGATCAAAACGTGTCTACCATGGGGAAGTTGAAGAAAACGTGTCTACCATGGGGAAGTTGATCAAAACGTGTCTACCATGGGGAAGTTGATCAAAACGTGTCTACCATGGGGAAGTTGAAGAAAACGTGTCTACCATGGGGAAGTTGATCAAAACGTGTCTACCATAGGGGAAGTTGATCAAAACGTGTCTACCATGGGGAAGTTGATCAAAACGTGTCTACCATGGGGAAGTTGATCAAAACGTGTCTACCATGGGGAAGTTGATCAAAACGTGTCTACCATAGGGAAGTTGATCAAAACGTGTCTACCATGGGGAAGTTGAAGAAAACGTGTCTACCATGGGGAAGTTGATCAAAACGTGTCTACCATGGGGCAGTTGATCAAATCGTGTCTACCATGGGGAAGTTGATCAAAACGTGTCTACCATGGGGAAGTTGAAGAAAACGTGTCTACCATGGGGAAGTTGAAGAAAACGTGTCTACCATGGGGAAGTTGAAGAAAACGTGTCTACCATGGGGAAGTTGAAGAAAACGTGTCTACCATGGGGAAGTTGATCAAAACGTGTCTACCATGGGGAAGTTGATCAAAACGTGTCTACCATGGGGAAGTTGATCAAAACGTGTCTACCATGGGGAAGTTGAAGAAAACGTGTCTACCATGGGGAAGTTGAAGAAAACGTGTCAACCATGGGGAAGTTGATCAAAACGTGTCTACCATAGGGCAAGTTGATCAAAACGTGTCTACCATGGGGAAGTTGAAGACAACGTGTCTACCATGGGGAAGTTGAAGAAAACGTGTCTACCATGGGGAAGTTGATCAAAACGTGTCTACCATAGGGCAAGTTGATCAAAACGTGTCTACCATGGGGAAGTTGAAGAAAACGTGTCTACCATGGGGAAGTTGAACAAAACATGTCTACCATAGATCGTTTCTACCATAGGGCAAGTTGATCAAAACGTGTCTACCATAGGGCAAGTTGATCAAAACGTGTCTACCATGGGGAAGTTGAAGAAAACGTGTCTACCATGGGGAAGTTGAAGAAAACGTGTCTACCATGGGGAAGTTGATCAAAACGTGTCTACCATGGGGAAGTTGAAGAAAACGTGTCTACCATGGGGAAGTTGATCAAAACGTGTCTACCATGGGGAAGTTGATCAAAACGTGTCTACCATGGGGAAGTTGAAGAAAACGTGTCTACCATGGGGAAGTTGATCAAAACGTGTCTACCATAGGGGAAGTTGATCAAAACGTGTCTACCATGGGGAAGTTGATCAAAACGTGTCTACCATGGGGAAGTTGATCAAAACGTGTCTACCATGGGGAAGTTGATCAAAACGTGTCTACCATGGGGCAGTTGATCAAAACGTGTCTACCATAGGGGAAGTTGATCAAAACGTGTCTACCATGGGGAAGTTGATCAAAACGTGTCTACCATAGGGAAGTTGATCAAAACGTGTCTACCATGGGGAAGTTGAAGAAAACGTGTCTACCATGGGGAAGTTGATCAAAACGTGTCTACCATGGGGCAGTTGATCAAATCGTGTCTACCATGGGGAAGTTGATCAAAACGTGTCTACCATGGGGAAGTTGAAGAAAACGTGTCTACCATGGGGAAGTTGAAGAAAACGTGTCTACCATGGGGAAGTTGAAGAAAACGTGTCTACCATGGGGAAGTTGAAGAAAACGTGTCTACCATGGGGAAGTTGATCAAAACGTGTCTACCATGGGGAAGTTGATCAAAACGTGTCTACCATGGGGAAGTTGATCAAAACGTGTCTACCATGGGGAAGTTGAAGAAAACGTGTCTACCATGGGGAAGTTGAAGAAAACGTGTCAACCATGGGGAAGTTGATCAAAACGTGTCTACCATAGGGCAAGTTGATCAAAACGTGTCTACCATGGGGAAGTTGAAGACAACGTGTCTACCATGGGGAAGTTGAAGAAAACGTGTCTACCATGGGGAAGTTGATCAAAACGTGTCTACCATAGGGCAAGTTGATCAAAACGTGTCTACCATGGGGAAGTTGAAGAAAACGTGTCTACCATGGGGAAGTTGAAGAAAACGTGTCTACCATGGGGAAGTTGAAGAAAACGTGTCTACCATGGGGAAGTTGAAGAAAACGTGTCTACCATGGGGAAGTTGAAGAAAACGTGTCTACCATGGGGAAGTTGATCAAAACGTGTCTACCATGGGGAAGTTGATCAAAACGTGTCTACCATGGGGAAGTTGATCAAAACGTGTCTACCATGGGGAAGTTGATCAAAACGTGTCTACCATGGGGAAGTTGATCAAAACGTGTCTACCATGGGGAAGTTGATCAAAACGTGTCTACCACGGGGAAGTTGAAGAAAACGTGTCTACCATGGGGAAGTTGAAGAAAACGTGTCTACCATGGGGCAGTTGATCAAATCGTGTCTACCATGGGGCAGTTGATCAAATCGTGTCTACGATGGGGAAGTTGATCAAAACGTGTCTACCATGGGGAAGTTGATCAAAACGTGTCTACCATGGGGAAGTTGAAGAAAACGTGTCTACCATGGGGAAGTTGATCAAAACGTGTCTACCATGGGGAAGTTGATCAAAACGTGTCTACCATAGGGCAAGTTGATCAAAACGTGTCTACCATGGGGAAGTTGAAGAAAACGTGTCTACCATGGGGAAGTTGAAGAAAACGTGTCTACCATGGGGAAGTTGATCAAACGTGTCTACCATGGGGAAGTTGAAGAAAACGTGTCTACCATGGGGAAGTTGATCAAACGTGTCTACCATGGGGAAGTTGAAGAAAACGTGTCTACCATGGGGAAGTTGATCAAACGTGTCTACCATGGGGAAGTTGATCAAAACGTGTCTACCATGGGGAAGTTGAAGAAAACGTGTCTACCATGGGGAAGTTGAACAAAAAATGTCTACCATAGATCGTTTCTACCATAGGGCAAGTTGATCAAAACGTGTCTACCATAGGGCAAGTTGATCAAAACGTGTCTACCATGGGGAAGTTGATCAAAACGTGTCTACCATGGGGAAGTTGATCAAAACGTGTCTACCATAGGGGAAGTTGATCAAAACGTGTCTACCATGGGGAAGTTGATCAAAACGTGTCTACCATAGGGGAAGTTGATCAAAACGTGTCTACCATGGGGAAGTTGATCAAAACGTGTCTACCATGGGGCAGTTGATCAAAACGTGTCTACCATGGGGAAGTTGATCAAAACGTGTCTACCATGGGGAAGTTGAAGAAAACGTGTCTACCATGGGGAAGTTGATCAAAACGTGTCTACCATGGGGAAGTTGATCAAAACGTGTCTACCATGGGGCAGTTGATCAAAACGTGTCTACCATGGGGAAGTTGATCAAAACGTGTCTACCATGGGGAAGTTGAACAAAACATGTCTACCATAGATCGTTTCTACCATAGGGCAAGTTGATCAAAACGTGTCTACCATAGGGGAAGTTGACCAAACCTGTCTACCATGGGGAAGTTGAAGAAAACGTGTCTACCATGGGGAAGTTGAAGAAAACGTGTCTACCATGGGGAAGTTGATCAAAACGTGTCTACCATGGGGAAGTTGAAGAAAACGTGTCTACCATGGGGAAGTTGATCAAAACGTGTCTACCATAGGGGAAGTTGATCAAAACGTGTCTACCATGGGGAAGTTGATCAAAACGTGTCTACCATAGGGGAAGTTGACCAAACCTGTCTACCATGGGGAAGTTGAAGAAAACGTGTCTACCATGGGGAAGTTGAAGAAAACGTGTCTACCATGGGGAAGTTGATCAAAACGTGTCTACCATGGGGAAGTTGAAGAAAACGTGTCTACCATGGGGAAGTTGATCAAAACGTGTCTACCATGGGGAAGTTGAAGAAAACGTGTCTACCATGGGGAAGTTGATCAAAACGTGTCTACCATAGGGCAAGTTGATCAAAACGTGTCTACCATGGGGAAGTTGAAGAAAACGTGTCTACCATGGGGAAGTTGATCAAAACGTGTCTACCATAGGGGAAGTTGATCAAAACGTGTCTACCATGGGGAAGTTGAAGAAAACGTGTCTACCATGGGGAAGTTGATCAAAACGTGTCTACCATGGGGAAGTTGATCAAAACGTGTCTACCATGGGGAAGTTGATCAAAACGTGTCTACCATAGGGGAAGTTGATCAAAACGTGTCTACCATGGGGAAGTTGATCAAAACGTGTCTACCATGGGGAAGTTGATCAAAACGTGTCTACCATGGGGAAGTTGATCAAAACGTGTCTACCATGGGGAAGTTGAACAAAACATGTCTACCATGGGGAAGTAGATCAAAACGTGTCTACCATGGGGAAGTTGAACAAAACATGTCTACCATAGATCGTTTCTACCATAGGGCAAGTTGATCAAAACGTGTCCACCATAGGGGAAGTTGATCAAAACGTGTCCACCATAGGGGAAGTTGATCAAAACGTGTCTACCATGGGGAAGTTGAAGAAAACGTGTCTACCATGGGGAAGTTGAAGAAAACGTGTCTACCATGGGGAAGTTGATCAAAACGTGTCTACCATGGGGCAGTTGATCAAAACGTGTCTACCATAGGGGAAGTTGATCAAAACGTGTCTACCATGGGGAAGTTGAAGAAAACGTGTCTACCATGGGGAAGTTGATCAAAACGTGTCTACCATGGGGAAGTTGATCAAAACGTGTCTACCATGGGGCAGTTGATCAAAACGTGTCTACCATGGGGAAGTTGATCAAAACGTGTCTACCATGGGGAAGTTGAAGAAAACGTGTCTACCATGGGGAAGTTGATCAAAACGTGTCTACCATGGGGAAGTTGATCAAAACGTGTCTACCATGGGGCAGTTGATCAAAACGTGTCTACCATGGGGAAGTTGATCAAAACGTGTCTACCATGGGGAAGTTGAACAAAACATGTCTACCATGGGGAAGTAGATCAAAACGTGTCTACCATGGGGAAGTTGAACAAAACATGTCTACCATAGATCGTTTCTACCATAGGGCAAGTTGATCAAAACGTGTCCACCATAGGGGAAGTTGATCAAAACGTGTCCACCATAGGGGAAGTTGATCAAAACGTGTCTACCATGGGGAAGTTGAAGAAAACGTGTCTACCATGGGGAAGTTGATCAAAACGTGTCTACCATAGGGCAAGTTGATCAAAACGTGTCTACCATGGGGAAGTTGAAGAAAACGTGTCTACCATGGGGAAGTTGATCAAAACGTGTCTACCATGGGGAAGTTGAACAAAACATGTCTACCATGGGGAAGTTGATCAAAACGTGTCTACCATAGGGGAAGTTGATCAAAACGTGTCTACCATGGGGAAGTTGAACAAAACATGTCTACCATGGGGAAGTAGATCAAAACGTGTCTACCATGGGGAAGTTGAACAAAACATGTCTACCATAGATCGTTTCTACCATAGGGCAAGTTGATCAAAACGTGTCCACCATAGGGGAAGTTGATCAAAACGTGTCCACCATAGGGGAAGTTGATCAAAACGTGTCTACCATGGGGAAGTTGAAGAAAACGTGTCTACCATGGGGAAGTTGATCAAAACGTGTCTACCATAGGGGAAGTTGATCAAAACGTGTCTACCATGGGGAAGTTGAAGAAAACGTGTCTACCATGGGGAAGTTGATCAAAACGTGTCTACCATGGGGAAGTTGATCAAAACGTGTCTACCATGGGGCAGTTGATCAAAACGTGTCTACCATGGGGAAGTTGATCAAAACGTGTCTACCATGGGGAAGTTGAACAAAACATGTCTACCATGGGGAAGTAGATCAAAACGTGTCTACCATGGGGAAGTTGAACAAAACATGTCTACCATAGATCGTTTCTACCATAGGGCAAGTTGATCAAAACGTGTCCACCATAGAAGAAGTTGATCAAAACGTGTCCACCATAGGGGAAGTTGATCAAAACGTGTCTACCATGGGGAAGTTGAAGAAAACGTGTCTACCATGGGGAAGTTGAAGAAAACGTGTCTACCATGGGGAAGTTGATCAAAACGTGTCTACCATGGGGAAGTTGAAGAAAACGTGTCTACCATGGGGCAGTTGATCAGAACGTGTCTACCATGGGGCAGTTGATCAAAACGTGTCTACCATGGGGCAGTTGATCAAAACGTGTCTACCATGGGGCAGTTGATCAAAACGTGTCTACCATGGGGAAGTTGATCAAAACGTGTCTACCATGGGGAAGTTGATCAAAACGTGTCTACCATGGGGAAGTTGAAGAAAACGTGTCTACCATGGGGAAGTTGACCAAACCTGTCTACCATGGGGAAGTTGAAGAAAACGTGTCTACCATGGGGAAGTTGATCAAAACGTGTCTACCATGGGGAAGTTGAAGAAAACGTGTCTACCATGGGGAAGTTGATCAAAACGTGTCTACCATAGGGGAAGTTGATCAAAACGTGTCTACCATGGGGAAGTTGAAGAAAACGTGTCTACCATGGGGAAGTTGAAGAAAACGTGTCTACCATGGGGAAGTAGATCAAAACGTGTCTACCATGGGGAAGTTGAACAAAACATGTCTACCATAGATCGTTTCTACCATAGGGCAAGTTGATCAAAACGTGTCCGCCATAGGGGAAGTTGATCAAAACGTGTCTACCATGGGGAAGTTGAAGAAAACGTGTCTACCATGGGGAAGTTGAAGAAAACGTGTCTACCATGGGGAAGTTGATCAAAACGTGTCTACCATGGGGAAGTTGAAGAAAACGTGTCTACCATGGGGAAGTTGATCAAAACGTGTCTACCATAGGGGAAGTTGATCAAAACGTGTCTACCATGGGGAAGTTGATCAAAACGTGTCTACCATAGGGGAAGTTGACCAAACCTGTCTACCATGGGGAAGTTGAAGAAAACGTGTCTACCATGGGGAAGTTGAAGAAAACGTGTCTACCATGGGGAAGTTGATCAAAACGTGTCTACCATGGGGAAGTTGAAGAAAACGTGTCTACCATGGGGAAGTTGATCAAAACGTGTCTACCATGGGGAAGTTGAAGAAAACGTGTCTACCATGGGGAAGTTGATCAAAACGTGTCTACCATAGGGCAAGTTGATCAAAACGTGTCTACCATGGGGAAGTTGAAGAAAACGTGTCTACCATGGGGAAGTTGATCAAAACGTGTCTACCATAGGGGAAGTTGATCAAAACGTGTCTACCATGGGGAAGTTGAAGAAAACGTGTCTACCATGGGGAAGTTGATCAAAACGTGTCTACCATGGGGAAGTTGATCAAAACGTGTCTACCATGGGGCAGTTGATCAAAACGTGTCTACCATGGGGAAGTTGATCAAAACGTGTCTACCATGGGGAAGTTGAACAAAACATGTCTACCATGGGGAAGTAGATCAAAACGTGTCTACCATGGGGAAGTTGAACAAAACATGTCTACCATAGATCGTTTCTACCATAGGGCAAGTTGATCAAAACGTGTCCACCATAGGGGAAGTTGATCAAAACGTGTCCACCATAGGGGAAGTTGATCAAAACGTGTCTACCATGGGGAAGTTGAAGAAAACGTGTCTACCATGGGGAAGTTGAAGAAAACGTGTCTACCATGGGGAAGTTGATCAAAACGTGTCTACCATGGGGAAGTTGAAGAAAACGTGTCTACCATGGGGCAGTTGATCAAAACGTGTCTACCATGGGGCAGTTGATCAAAACGTGTCTACCATGGGGAAGTTGATCAAAACGTGTCTACCATGGGGAAGTTGATCAAAACGTGTCTACCATGGGGCAGTTGATCAAAACGTGTCTACCATGGGGAAGTTGATCAAAACGTGTCTACCATGGGGAAGTTGAACAAAACATGTCTACCATGGGGAAGTAGATCAAAACGTGTCTACCATGGGGAAGTTGAACAAAACATGTCTACCATAGATCGTTTCTACCATAGGGCAAGTTGA
The DNA here is from genome assembly GCA_932521035.1 of Oscheius dolichura. Taxonomy (NCBI): domain Eukaryota; kingdom Metazoa; phylum Nematoda; class Chromadorea; order Rhabditida; family Rhabditidae; genus Oscheius; species Oscheius dolichura. Next base: position 121,251 of record CAKOAU010000007.1, on the reverse strand, counting down.
TCAAAACGTGTCCACCATAGGGGAAGTTGATCAAAACGTGTCCACCATAGGGGAAGTTGATCAAAACGTGTCTACCATGGGGAAGTTGAAGAAAACGTGTCTACCATGGGGAAGTTGAAGAAAACGTGTCTACCATGGGGAAGTTGATCAAAACGTGTCTACCATGGGGAAGTTGAAGAAAACGTGTCTACCATGGGGAAGTTGATCAAAACGTGTCTACCATGGGGAAGTTGAAGAAAACGTGTCTACCATGGGGAAGTTGATCAAAACGTGTCTACCATAGGGCAAGTTGATCAAAACGTGTCTACCATGGGGAAGTTGAAGAAAACGTGTCTACCATGGGGAAGTTGATCAAAACGTGTCTACCATAGGGGAAGTTGATCAAAACGTGTCTACCATGGGGAAGTTGAAGAAAACGTGTCTACCATGGGGAAGTTGATCAAAACGTGTCTACCATGGGGAAGTTGAAGAAAACGTGTCTACCATGGGGAAGTTGATCAAAACGTGTCTACCATAGGGGAAGTTGATCAAAACGTGTCTACCATGGGGAAGTTGAAGAAAACGTGTCTACCATGGGGAAGTTGAAGAAAACGTGTCTACCATGGGGAAGTAGATCAAAACGTGTCTACCATGGGGAAGTTGAACAAAACATGTCTACCATAGATCGTTTCTACCATAGGGCAAGTTGATCAAAACGTGTCCGCCATAGGGGAAGTTGATCAAAACGTGTCTACCATGGGGAAGTTGAAGAAAACGTGTCTACCATGGGGAAGTTGAAGAAAACGTGTCTACCATGGGGAAGTTGATCAAAACGTGTCTACCATGGGGAAGTTGAAGAAAACGTGTCTACCATGGGGAAGTTGATCAAAACGTGTCTACCATAGGGGAAGTTGATCAAAACGTGTCTACCATGGGGAAGTTGATCAAAACGTGTCTACCATAGGGGAAGTTGACCAAACCTGTCTACCATGGGGAAGTTGAAGAAAACGTGTCTACCATGGGGAAGTTGAAGAAAACGTGTCTACCATGGGGAAGTTGATCAAAACGTGTCTACCATGGGGAAGTTGAAGAAAACGTGTCTACCATGGGGAAGTTGATCAAAACGTGTCTACCATGGGGAAGTTGAAGAAAACGTGTCTACCATGGGGAAGTTGATCAAAACGTGTCTACCATAAGGCAAGTTGATCAAAACGTGTCTACCATGGGGAAGTTGAAGAAAACGTGTCTACCATGGGGAAGTTGATCAAAACGTGTCTACCATAGGGGAAGTTGATCAAAACGTGTCTACCATGGGGAAGTTGAAGAAAACGTGTCTACCATGGGGAAGTTGATCAAAACGTGTCTACCATGGGGAAGTTGATCAAAACGTGTCTACCATGGGGCAGTTGATCAAAACGTGTCTACCATGGGGAAGTTGATCAAAACGTGTCTACCATGGGGAAGTTGAACAAAACATGTCTACCATGGGGAAGTAGATCAAAACGTGTCTACCATGGGGAAGTTGAACAAAACATGTCTACCATAGATCGTTTCTACCATAGGGCAAGTTGATCAAAACGTGTCCACCATAGGGGAAGTTGATCAAAACGTGTCCACCATAGGGGAAGTTGATCAAAACGTGTCTACCATGGGGAAGTTGAAGAAAACGTGTCTACCATGGGGAAGTTGAAGAAAACGTGTCTACCATGGGGAAGTTGATCAAAACGTGTCTACCATGGGGAAGTTGAAGAAAACGTGTCTACCATGGGGCAGTTGATCAAAACGTGTCTACCATGGGGCAGTTGATCAAAACGTGTCTACCATGGGGAAGTTGATCAAAACGTGTCTACCATGGGGAAGTTGATCAAAACGTGTCTACCATGGGGCAGTTGATCAAAACGTGTCTACCATGGGGAAGTTGATCAAAACGTGTCTACCATGGGGAAGTTGAACAAAACATGTCTACCATGGGGAAGTAGATCAAAACGTGTCTACCATGGGGAAGTTGAACAAAACATGTCTACCATAGATCGTTTCTACCATAGGGCAAGTTGATCAAAACGTGTCCACCATAGGGGAAGTTGATCAAAACGTGTCCACCATAGGGGAAGTTGATCAAAACGTGTCTACCATGGGGAAGTTGAAGAAAACGTGTCTACCATGGGGAAGTTGAAGAAAACGTGTCTACCATGGGGAAGTTGATCAAAACGTGTCTACCATGGGGAAGTTGAAGAAAACGTGTCTACCATGGGGCAGTTGATCAAAACGTGTCTACCATGGGGCAGTTGATCAAAACGTGTCTACCATGGGGCAGTTGATCAAAACGTGTCTACCATGGGGCAGTTGATCAAAACGTGTCTACCATGGGGAAGTTGATCAAAACGTGTCTACCATGGGGAAGTTGATCAAAACGTGTCTACCATGGGGAAGTTGAAGAAAACGTGTCTACCATGGGGAAGTTGATCAAAACGTGTCTACCATGGGGAAGTTGATCAAAACGTGTCTACCATGGGGAAGTTGATCAAAACGTGTCTACCATGGGGAAGTTGAAGAAAACGTGTCTACCATGGGGAAGTTGAAGAAAACGTGTCTACCATGGGGAAGTTGAAGAAAACGTGTCTACCAAGGGGAAGTTGATCAAAACGTGTCTACCATGGGGAAGTTGATCAAAACGTGTCTACCATGGGGAAGTTGATCAAAACGTGTCTACCATGGGGAAGTTGAACAAAACATGTCTACCATGGGGAAGTTGATCAAAACGTGTCTACCATGGGGAAGTTGAACAAAACATGTCTACCATGGGGAAGTTGATCAAAACGTGTCTACCATGGGGAAGTTGAACAAAACATGTCTACCATAGATCGTTTCTACCATAGGGCAAGTTGATCAAAACGTGTCTACCATAGGGGAAGTTGATCAAAACGTGTCTACCATGGGGAAGTTGAAGAAAACGTGTCTACCATGGGGAAGTTGAAGAAAACGTGTCTACCATGGGGAAGTTGATCAAAACGTGTCTACCATGGGGAAGTTGAAGAAAACGTGTCTACCATGGGGAAGTTGATCAAAACGTGTCTACCATAGGGGAAGTTGATCAAAACGTGTCTACCATGGGGAAGTTGAAGAAAACGTGTCTACCATGGGGAAGTTGAAGAAAACGTGTCTACCATGGGGAAGTAGATCAAAACGTGTCTACCATGGGGAAGTTGAACAAAACATGTCTACCATAGATCGTTTCTACCATAGGGCAAGTTGATCAAAACGTGTCCACCATAGGGGAAGTTGATCAAAACGTGTCTACCATGGGGAAGTTGAAGAAAACGTGTCTACCATGGGGAAGTTGAAGAAAACGTGTCTACCATGGGGAAGTTGATCAAAACGTGTCTACCATGGGGAAGTTGAAGAAAACGTGTCTACCATGGGGAAGTTGATCAAAACGTGTCTACCATGGGGAAGTTGAAGAAAACGTGTCTACCATGGGGAAGTTGAAGAAAACGTGTCTACCATGGGGAAGTTGATCAAAACGTGTCTACCATGGGGAAGTTGATCAAAACGTGTCTACCATGGGGAAGTTGAACAAAACATGTCTACCATGGGGAAGTTGATCAAAACGTGTCTACCATAGGGGAAGTTGATCAAAACGTGTCTACCATGGGGAAGTTGATCAAAACGTGTCTACCATGGGGAAGTTGAAGAAAACGTGTCTACCATGGGGAAGTTGATCAAAACGTGTCTACCATAGGGGAAGTTGATCAAAACGTGTCTACCATGGGGAAGTTGATCAAAACGTGTCTACCATGGGGAAGTTGAAGAAAACGTGTCTACCATGGGGAAGTTGATCAAAACGTGTCTACCATGGGGAAGTTGATCAAAACGTGTCTACCATGGGGAAGTTGAAGAAAACGTGTCTACCATGGGGAAGTTGAAGAAAACGTGTCTACCATGGGGAAGTTGATCAAAACGTGTCTACCATGGGGCAGTTGATCAAAACGTGTCTACCATGGGGAAGTTGATCAAAACGTGTCTACCATGGGGAAGTTGAAGAAAACGTGTCTACCATGGGGAAGTTGAAGAAAACGTGTCTACCATGGGGAAGTTGATCAAAACGTGTCTACCATGGGGAAGTTGAAGAAAACGTGTCTACCATGGGGAAGTTGAAGAAAACGTGTCTACCATGGGGAAGTTGATCAAAACGTGTCTACCATGGGGAAGTTGAAGAAAACGTGTCTACCATGGGGAAGTTGATCAAAACGTGTCTACCATGGGGAAGTTGAAGAAAACGTGTCTACCATGGGGAAGTTGAAGAAAACGTGTCTACCATGGGGAAGTTGAAGAAAACGTGTCTACCATGGGGAAGTTGATCAAAACGTGTCTACCATGGGGAAGTTGATCAAAACGTGTCTACCATGGGGAAGTTGAACAAAACATGTCTACCATGGGGAAGTTGATCAAAACGTGTCTACCATAGGGGAAGTTGATCAAAACGTGTCTACCATGGGGAAGTTGATCAAAACGTGTCTACCATGGGGAAGTTGAAGAAAACGTGTCTACCATGGGGAAGTTGATCAAAACGTGTCTACCATGGGGAAGTTGATCAAAACGTGTCTACCATGGGGCAGTTGATCAAAACGTGTCTACCATGGGGCAGTTGATCAAAACGTGTCTACCATGGGGCAGTTGATCAAAACGTGTCTACCATGGGGCAGTTGATCAAAACGTGTCTACCATGGGGAAGTTGAAGAAAACGTGTCTACCATGGGGAAGTTGAAGAAAACGTGTCTACCATGGGGAAGTTGATCAAAACGTGTCTACCATAGGGGAAGTTGATCAAAACGTGTCTACCATGGGGAAGTTGAAGAAAACGTGTCTACCATGGGGAAGTTGAAGAAAACGTGTCTACCGTGGGGAAGTTGAAGAAAACGTGTCTACCATGGGGAAGTTGATCAAACGTGTCTACCATGGGGAAGTTGAAGAAAACGTGTCTACCATGGGGAAGTTGATCAAAACGTGTCTACCATAGGGGAAGTTGATCAAAACGTGTCTACCATGGGGAAGTTGATCAAAACGTGTCTACCATGGGGAAGTTGATCAAAACGTGTCTACCATGGGGAAGTTGAAGAAAACGTGTCTACCATGGGGAAGTTGATCAAAACGTGTCTACCATGGGGAAGTTGAAGAAAACGTGTCTACCATGGGGAAGTTGATCAAAACGTGTCTACCATGGGGCAGTTGATCAAATCGTGTCTACCATGGGGCAGTTGATCAAATCGTGTCTACCATGGGGAAGTTGATCAAAACGTGTCTACCATGGGGAAGTTGAAGAAAACGTGTCTACCATGGGGAAGTTGATCAAAACGTGTCTACCATGGGGAAGTTGATCAAAACGTGTCTACCATAGGGCAAGTTGATCAAAACGTGTCTACCATGGGGAAGTTGAAGAAAACGTGTCTACCATGGGGAAGTTGATCAAAACGTGTCTACCATAGGGGAAGTTGATCAAAACGTGTCTACCATGGGGAAGTTGATCAAAACGTGTCTACCATGGGGAAGTTGATCAAAACGTGTCTACCATGGGGAAGTTGATCAAAACGTGTCTACCATGGGGAAGTTGAAGAAAACGTGTCTACCATGGGGAAGTTGATCAAAACGTGTCTACCATAGGGGAAGTTGATCAAAACGTGTCTACCATGGGGAAGTTGAAGAAAACGTGTCTACCATGGGGAAGTTGAAGAAAACGTGTCTACCATGGGGAAGTAGATCAAAACGTGTCTACCATGGGGAAGTTGAACAAAACATGTCTACCATAGATCGTTTCTACCATAGGGCAAGTTGATCAAAACGTGTCCACCATAGGGGAAGTTGATCAAAACGTGTCTACCATGGGGAAGTTGAAGAAAACGTGTCTACCATGGGGAAGTTGAAGAAAACGTGTCTACCATGGGGAAGTTGATCAAAACGTGTCTACCATGGGGAAGTTGAAGAAAACGTGTCTACCATGGGGAAGTTGATCAAAACGTGTCTACCATGGGGAAGTTGAAGAAAACGTGTCTACCATGGGGAAGTTGAAGAAAACGTGTCTACCATGGGGAAGTTGATCAAAACGTGTCTACCATGGGGAAGTTGATCAAAACGTGTCTACCATGGGGAAGTTGAACAAAACATGTCTACCATGGGGAAGTTGATCAAAACGTGTCTACCATAGGGGAAGTTGATCAAAACGTGTCTACCATGGGGAAGTTGATCAAAACGTGTCTACCATGGGGAAGTTGAAGAAAACGTGTCTACCATGGGGAAGTTGATCAAAACGTGTCTACCATGGGGAAGTTGAAGAAAACGTGTCTACCATGGGGAAGTTGATCAAAACGTGTCTACCATAGGGGAAGTTGATCAAAACGTGTCTACCATGGGGAAGTTGATCAAAACGTGTCTACCATGGGGAAGTTGAAGAAAACGTGTCTACCATGGGGAAGTTGATCAAAACGTGTCTACCATGGGGAAGTTGATCAAAACGTGTCTACCATGGGGAAGTTGAAGAAAACGTGTCTACCATGGGGAAGTTGATCAAAACGTGTCTACCATGGGGAAGTTGAAGAAAACGTGTCTACCATGGGGAAGTTGAAGAAAACGTGTCTACCATGGGGAAGTTGATCAAAACGTGTCTACCATGGGGCAGTTGATCAAAACGTGTCTACCATGGGGAAGTTGATCAAAACGTGTCTACCATGGGGAAGTTGAAGAAAACGTGTCTACCATGGGGAAGTTGAAGAAAACGTGTCTACCATGGGGAAGTTGATCAAAACGTGTCTACCATGGGGAAGTTGAAGAAAACGTGTCTACCATGGGGAAGTTGAAGAAAACGTGTCTACCATGGGGAAGTTGATCAAAACGTGTCTACCATGGGGAAGTTGAAGAAAACGTGTCTACCATGGGGAAGTTGATCAAAACGTGTCTACCATGGGGAAGTTGAAGAAAACGTGTCTACCATGGGGAAGTTGAAGAAAACGTGTCTACCATGGGGAAGTTGAAGAAAACGTGTCTACCATGGGGAAGTTGATCAAAACGTGTCTACCATGGGGAAGTTGATCAAAACGTGTCTACCATGGGGAAGTTGAACAAAACATGTCTACCATGGGGAAGTTGATCAAAACGTGTCTACCATAGGGGAAGTTGATCAAAACGTGTCTACCATGGGGAAGTTGATCAAAACGTGTCTACCATGGGGAAGTTGAAGAAAACGTGTCTACCATGGGGAAGTTGATCAAAACGTGTCTACCATGGGGAAGTTGATCAAAACGTGTCTACCATGGGGCAGTTGATCAAAACGTGTCTACCATGGGCCAGTTGATCAAAACGTGTCTACCATGGGGCAGTTGATCAAAACGTGTCTACCATGGGGCAGTTGATCAAAACGTGTCTACCATGGGGAAGTTGAAGAAAACGTGTCTACCATGGGGAAGTTGAAGAAAACGTGTCTACCATGGGGAAGTTGATCAAAACGTGTCTACCATAGGGGAAGTTGATCAAAACGTGTCTACCATGGGGAAGTTGAAGAAAACGTGTCTACCATGGGGAAGTTGAAGAAAACGTGTCTACCGTGGGGAAGTTGAAGAAAACGTGTCTACCATGGGGAAGTTGATCAAACGTGTCTACCATGGGGAAGTTGAAGAAAACGTGTCTACCATGGGGAAGTTGATCAAAACGTGTCTACCATAGGGGAAGTTGATCAAAACGTGTCTACCATGGGGAAGTTGATCAAAACGTGTCTACCATGGGGAAGTTGATCAAAACGTGTCTACCATGGGGAAGTTGAAGAAAACGTGTCTACCATGGGGAAGTTGAAGAAAACGTGTCTACCATGGGGAAGTTGAAGAAAACGTGTCTACCATGGGGAAGTAGATCAAAACGTGTCTACCATGGGGAAGTTGAACAAAACATGTCTACCATAGATCGTTTCTACCATAGGGCAAGTTGATCAAAACGTGTCCACCATAGGGGAAGTTGATCAAAACGTGTCTACCATGGGGAAGTTGAAGAAAACGTGTCTACCATGGGGAAGTTGAAGAAAACGTGTCTACCATGGGGAAGTTGATCAAAACGTGTCTACCATGGGGAAGTTGAAGAAAACGTGTCTACCATGGGGAAGTTGATCAAAACGTGTCTACCATGGGGAAGTTGAAGAAAACGTGTCTACCATGGGGAAGTTGAAGAAAACGTGTCTACCATGGGGAAGTTGATCAAAACGTGTCTACCATGGGGAAGTTGATCAAAACGTGTCTACCATGGGGAAGTTGAACAAAACATGTCTACCATGGGGAAGTTGATCAAAACGTGTCTACCATAGGGGAAGTTGATCAAAACGTGTCTACCATGGGGAAGTTGATCAAAACGTGTCTACCATGGGGAAGTTGAAGAAAACGTGTCTACCATGGGGAAGTTGATCAAAACGTGTCTACCATGGGGAAGTTGAAGAAAACGTGTCTACCATGGGGAAGTTGATCAAAACGTGTCTACCATAGGGGAAGTTGATCAAAACGTGTCTACCATGGGGAAGTTGATCAAAACGTGTCTACCATGGGGCAGTTGATCAAAACGTGTCTACCATGGGGCAGTTGATCAAAACGTGTCTACCATGGGGAAGTTGATCAAAACGTGTCTACCATGGGGAAGTTGAAGAAAACGTGTCTACCATGGGGAAGTTGATCAAAACGTGTCTACCATGGGGAAGTTGAAGAAAACGTGTCTACCATGGGGAAGTTGAAGAAAACGTGTCTACCATGGGGAAGTTGAAGAAAACGTGTCTACCATGGGGAAGTTGAAGAAAACGTGTCTACCGTGGGGAAGTTGAAGAAAACGTGTCTACCATGGGGAAGTTGATCAAACGTGTCTACCATGGGGAAGTTGAAGAAAACGTGTCTACCATGGGGAAGTTGATCAAAACGTGTCTACCATAGGGGAAGTTGATCAAAACGTGTCTACCATGGGGAAGTTGATCAAAACGTGTCTACCATGGGGAAGTTGATCAAAACGTGTCTACCATGGGGAAGTTGAAGAAAACGTGTCTACCATGGGGAAGTTGATCAAAACGTGTCTACCATGGGGAAGTTGAAGAAAACGTGTCTACCATGGGGAAGTTGATCAAAACGTGTCTACCATGGGGCAGTTGATCAAATCGTGTCTACCATGGGGCAGTTGATCAAATCGTGTCTACCATGGGGAAGTTGATCAAAACGTGTCTACCATGGGGAAGTTGAAGAAAACGTGTCTACCATGGGGAAGTTGATCAAAACGTGTCTACCATGGGGAAGTTGATCAAAACGTGTCTACCATAGGGCAAGTTGATCAAAACGTGTCTACCATGGGGAAGTTGAAGAAAACGTGTCTACCATGGGGAAGTTGATCAAAACGTGTCTACCATAGGGGAAGTTGATCAAAACGTGTCTACCATGGGGAAGTTGATCAAAACGTGTCTACCATGGGGAAGTTGATCAAAACGTGTCTACCATGGGGAAGTTGATCAAAACGTGTCTACCATGGGGAAGTTGAAGAAAACGTGTCTACCATGGGGAAGTTGATCAAAACGTGTCTACCATAGGGGAAGTTGATCAAAACGTGTCTACCATGGGGAAGTTGAAGAAAACGTGTCTACCATGGGGAAGTTGAAGAAAACGTGTCTACCATGGGGAAGTAGATCAAAACGTGTCTACCATGGGGAAGTTGAACAAAACATGTCTACCATAGATCGTTTCTACCATAGGGCAAGTTGATCAAAACGTGTCCACCATAGGGGAAGTTGATCAAAACGTGTCTACCATGGGGAAGTTGAAGAAAACGTGTCTACCATGGGGAAGTTGAAGAAAACGTGTCTACCATGGGGAAGTTGATCAAAACGTGTCTACCATGGGGAAGTTGAAGAAAACGTGTCTACCATGGGGAAGTTGATCAAAACGTGTCTACCATGGGGAAGTTGAAGAAAACGTGTCTACCATGGGGAAGTTGAAGAAAACGTGTCTACCATGGGGAAGTTGATCAAAACGTGTCTACCATGGGGAAGTTGATCAAAACGTGTCTACCATGGGGAAGTTGAACAAAACATGTCTACCATGGGGAAGTTGATCAAAACGTGTCTACCATAGGGGAAGTTGATCAAAACGTGTCTACCATGGGGAAGTTGATCAAAACGTGTCTACCATGGGGAAGTTGAAGAAAACGTGTCTACCATGGGGAAGTTGATCAAAACGTGTCTACCATGGGGAAGTTGAAGAAAACGTGTCTACCATGGGGAAGTTGATCAAAACGTGTCTACCATAGGGGAAGTTGATCAAAACGTGTCTACCATGGGGAAGTTGATCAAAACGTGTCTACCATGGGGAAGTTGAAGAAAACGTGTCTACCATGGGGAAGTTGATCAAAACGTGTCTACCATGGGGAAGTTGATCAAAACGTGTCTACCATGGGGAAGTTGAAGAAAACGTGTCTACCATGGGGAAGTTGATCAAAACGTGTCTACCATGGGGAAGTTGAAGAAAACGTGTCTACCATGGGGAAGTTGAAGAAAACGTGTCTACCATGGGGAAGTTGATCAAAACGTGTCTACCATGGGGCAGTTGATCAAAACGTGTCTACCATGGGGAAGTTGATCAAAACGTGTCTACCATGGGGAAGTTGAAGAAAACGTGTCTACCATGGGGAAGTTGAAGAAAACGTGTCTACCATGGGGAAGTTGATCAAAACGTGTCTACCATGGGGAAGTTGAAGAAAACGTGTCTACCATGGGGAAGTTGAAGAAAACGTGTCTACCATGGGGAAGTTGATCAAAACGTGTCTACCATGGGGAAGTTGAAGAAAACGTGTCTACCATGGGGAAGTTGATCAAAACGTGTCTACCATGGGGAAGTTGAAGAAAACGTGTCTACCATGGGGAAGTTGAAGAAAACGTGTCTACCATGGGGAAGTTGAAGAAAACGTGTCTACCATGGGGAAGTTGATCAAAACGTGTCTACCATGGGGAAGTTGATCAAAACGTGTCTACCATGGGGAAGTTGAACAAAACATGTCTACCATGGGGAAGTTGATCAAAACGTGTCTACCATAGGGGAAGTTGATCAAAACGTGTCTACCATGGGGAAGTTGAAGAAAACGTGTCTACCATGGGGAAGTTGATCAAAACGTGTCTACCATGGGGAAGTTGATCAAAACGTGTCTACCATGGGGCAGTTGATCAAAACGTGTCTACCATGGGGCAGTTGATCAAAACGTGTCTACCATGGGGCAGTTGATCAAAACGTGTCTACCATGGGGCAGTTGATCAAAACGTGTCTACCATGGGGAAGTTGAAGAAAACGTGTCTACCATGGGGAAGTTGAAGAAAACGTGTCTACCATGGGGAAGTTGATCAAAACGTGTCTACCATAGGGGAAGTTGATCAAAACGTGTCTACCATGGGGAAGTTGAAGAAAACGTGTCTACCATGGGGAAGTTGAAGAAAACGTGTCTACCGTGGGGAAGTTGAAGAAAACGTGTCTACCATGGGGAAGTTGATCAAACGTGTCTACCATGGGGAAGTTGAAGAAAACGTGTCTACCATGGGGAAGTTGATCAAAACGTGTCTACCATAGGGGAAGTTGATCAAAACGTGTCTACCATGGGGAAGTTGATCAAAACGTGTCTACCATGGGGAAGTTGATCAAAACGTGTCTACCATGGGGAAGTTGAAGAAAACGTGTCTACCATGGGGAAGTTGATCAAAACGTGTCTACCATGGGGAAGTTGAAGAAAACGTGTCTACCATGGGGAAGTTGATCAAAACGTGTCTACCATGGGGCAGTTGATCAAATCGTGTCTACCATGGGGCAGTTGATCAAATCGTGTCTACCATGGGGAAGTTGATCAAAACGTGTCTACCATGGGGAAGTTGAAGAAAACGTGTCTACCATGGGGAAGTTGATCAAAACGTGTCTACCATGGGGAAGTTGATCAAAACGTGTCTACCATAGGGCAAGTTGATCAAAACGTGTCTACCATGGGGAAGTTGAAGAAAACGTGTCTACCATGGGGAAGTTGATCAAAACGTGTCTACCATAGGGGAAGTTGATCAAAACGTGTCTACCATGGGGAAGTTGATCAAAACGTGTCTACCATGGGGAAGTTGATCAAAACGTGTCTACCATGGGGAAGTTGAAGAAAACGTGTCTACCATGGGGAAGTTGATCAAAACGTGTCTACCATGGGGAAGTTGATCAAAACGTGTCTACCATGGGGAAGTTGATCAAAACGTGTCTACCATGGGGAAGTTGAAGAAAACGTGTCTACCATGGGGAAGTTGAAGAAAACGTGTCTACCATGGGGAAGTTGAAGAAAACGTGTCTACCATGGGGAAGTTGATCAAAACGTGTCTACCATGGGGAAGTTGATCAAAACGTGTCTACCATGGGGAAGTTGATCAAAACGTGTCTACCATGGGGAAGTTGAAGAAAACGTGTCTACCATGGGGAAGTTGATCAAACGTGTCTACCATGGGGAAGTTGAAGAAAACGTGTCTACCATGGGGAAGTTGATCAAAACGTGTCTACCATAGGGGAAGTTGATCAAAACGTGTCTACCATGGGGAAGTTGAAGAAAACGTGTCTACCATGGGGAAGTTGAAGAAAACGTGTCAACCATGGGGAAGTTGATCAAAACGTGTCTACCATAGGGGAAGTTGATCAAAACGTGTCTACCATGGGGAAGTTGAAGAAAACGTGTCTACCATGGGGAAGTTGATCAAAACGTGTCTACCATGGGGAAGTTGATCAAAACGTGTCTACCATGGGGAAGTTGATCAAAACGTGTCTACCATGGGGAAGTTGAACAAAACATGTCTACCATAGATCGTTTCTACCATAGGGCAAGTTGATCAAAACGTGTCTACCATAGGGCAAGTTGATCAAAACGTGTCTACCATGGGGAAGTTGAAGAAAACGTGTCTACCATGGGGAAGTTGAAGAAAACGTGTCTACCATGGGGAAGTTGATCAAAACGTGTCTACCATGGGGAAGTTGAAGAAAACGTGTCTACCATGGGGAAGTTGATCAAAACGTGTCTACCATGGGGAAGTTGATCAAAACGTGTCTACCATGGGGAAGTTGAAGAAAACGTGTCTACCATGGGGAAGTTGATCAAAACGTGTCTACCATAGGGGAAGTTGATCAAAACGTGTCTACCATGGGGAAGTTGATCAAAACGTGTCTACCATGGGGCAGTTGATCAAAACGTGTCTACCATAGGGGAAGTTGATCAAAACGTGTCTACCATGGGGAAGTTGATCAAAACGTGTCTACCATAGGGAAGTTGATCAAAACGTGTCTACCATGGGGAAGTTGAAGAAAACGTGTCTACCATGGGGAAGTTGATCAAAACGTGTCTACCATGGGGCAGTTGATCAAATCGTGTCTACCATGGGGAAGTTGATCAAAACGTGTCTACCATGGGGAAGTTGAAGAAAACGTGTCTACCATGGGGAAGTTGAAGAAAACGTGTCTACCATGGGGAAGTTGAAGAAAACGTGTCTACCATGGGGAAGTTGAAGAAAACGTGTCTACCATGGGGAAGTTGATCAAAACGTGTCTACCATGGGGAAGTTGATCAAAACGTGTCTACCATGGGGAAGTTGATCAAAACGTGTCTACCATGGGGAAGTTGAAGAAAACGTGTCTACCATGGGGAAGTTGAAGAAAACGTGTCAACCATGGGGAAGTTGATCAAAACGTGTCTACCATAGGGCAAGTTGATCAAAACGTGTCTACCATGGGGAAGTTGAAGACAACGTGTCTACCATGGGGAAGTTGATCAAAACGTGTCTACCATAGGGGAAGTTGATCAAAACGTGTCTACCATGGGGAAGTTGAAGAAAACGTGTCTACCATGGGGAAGTTGATCAAAACGTGTCTACCATGGGGAAGTTGATCAAAACGTGTCTACCATGGGGAAGTTGATCAAAACGTGTCTACCATGGGGAAGTTGATCAAAACGTGTCTACCACGGGGAAGTTGAAGAAAACGTGTCTACCATGGGGAAGTTGAAGAAAACGTGTCTACCATGGGGAAGTTGATCAAAACGTGTCTACCATGGGGAAGTTGATCAAAACGTGTCTACCATGGGGAAGTTGATCAAACGTGTCTACCATGGGGAAGTTGATCAAAACGTGTCTACCATAGGGGAAGTTGATCAAAACGTGTCTACCATGGGGAAGTTGATCAAAACGTGTCTACCATGGGGAAGTTGATCAAAACGTGTCTACCATGGGGAAGTTGAAGAAAACGTGTCTACCATGGGGAAGTTGAAGAAAACGTGTCTACCATGGGGAAGTTGATCAAAACGTGTCTACCATGGGGAAGTTGAAGAAAACGTGTCTACCATGGGGAAGTTGAAGAAAACGTGTCTACCATGGGGAAGTTGAAGAAAACGTGTCTACCATGGGGAAGTTGATCAAAACGTGTCTACCATGGGGAAGTTGAAGAAAACGTGTCAACCATGGGGAAGTTGATCAAAACGTGTCTACCATAGGGGAAGTTGATCAAAACGTGTCTACCATGGGGAAGTTGAAGAAAACGTGTCTACCATGGGGAAGTTGATCAAAACGTGTCTACCATGGGGAAGTTGATCAAAACGTGTCTACCATGGGGAAGTTGATCAAAACGTGTCTACCATGGGGAAGTTGAACAAAACATGTCTACCATAGATCGTTTCTACCATAGGGCAAGTTGATCAAAACGTGTCTACCATAGGGCAAGTTGATCAAAACGTGTCTACCATGGTGAAGTTGAAGAAAACGTGTCTACCATGGGGAAGTTGATCAAAACGTGTCTACCATGGGGAAGTTGATCAAAACGTGTCTACCATAGATCGTTTCTACCATAGGGCAAGTTGATCAAAACGTGTCTACCATAGGGCAAGTTGATCAAAACGTGTCTACCATGGGGAAGTTGAAGAAAACGTGTCTACCATGGGGAAGTTGATCAAAACGTGTCTACCATGGGGAAGTTGATCAAAACGTGTCTACCATGGGGCAGTTGATCAAAACGTGTCTACCATGGGGAAGTTGATCAAAACGTGTCTACCATGGGGAAGTTGATCAAAACGTGTCTACCATGGGGAAGTTGAAGAAAACGTGTCTACCATGGGGAAGTTGATCAAAACGTGTCTACCATGGGGCAGTTGAAGAAAACGTGTCTACCATGGGGAAGTTGATCAAAACGTGTCTACCATGGGGAAGTTGATCAAAACGTGTCTACCATGGGGAAGTTGATCAAAACGTGTCTACCATGGGGAAGTTGAAGAAAACGTGTCTACCATGGGGAAGTTGATCAAAACGTGTCTACCATGGGGCAGTTGATCAAAACGTGTCTACCATAGGGGAAGTTGATCAAAACGTGTCTACCATGGGGAAGTTGATCAAAACGTGTCTACCATGGGGAAGTTGATCAAAACGTGTCTACCATGGGGCAGTTGATCAAAACGTGTCTACCATAGGGGAAGTTGATCAAAACGTGTCTACCATAGGGGAAGTTGATCAAAACGTGTCTACCATGGGGAAGTTGATCAAAACGTGTCTACCATGGGGCAGTTGATCAAATCGTGTCTACCATGGGGAAGTTGATCAAAACGTGTCTACCATGGGGAAGTTGAAGAAAACGTGTCTACCATGGGGAAGTTGAAGAAAACGTGTCTACCATGGGGAAGTTGAAGAAAACGTGTCTACCATGGGGAAGTTGAAGAAAACGTGTCTACCATGGGGAAGTTGAAGAAAACGTGTCTACCATGGGGAAGTTGATCAAAACGTGTCTACCATGGGGAAGTTGAAGAAAACGTGTCTACCATGGGGAAGTTGAAGAAAACGTGTCTACCATGGGGAAGTTGAAGAAAACGTGTCTACCATGGGGAAGTTGAAGAAAACGTGTCTACCATGGGGAAGTTGATCAAAACGTGTCTACCATGGGGAAGTTGATCAAAACGTGTCTACCATGGGGAAGTTGATCAAAACGTGTCTACCATGGGGAAGTTGATCAAAACGTGTCTACCATGGGGAAGTTGATCAAAACGTGTCTACCATGGGGAAGTTGATCAAAACGTGTCTACCATGGGGAAGTTGAAGAAAACGTGTCTACCATGGGGAAGTTGATCAAAACGTGTCTACCATAGGGGAAGTTGATCAAAACGTGTCTACCATGGGGAAGTTGAAGAAAACGTGTCTACCATGGGGAAGTTGAAGAAAACGTGTCTACCATGGGGAAGTTGAAGAAAACGTGTCTACCATGGGGAAGTTGAAGAAAACGTGTCTACCATGGGGAAGTTGATCAAAACGTGTCTACCATGGGGAAGTTGATCAAAACGTGTCTACCATGGGGAAGTTGATCAAAACGTGTCTACCATGGGGAAGTTGAAGAAAACGTGTCTACCATGGGGAAGTTGAAGAAAACGTGTCTACCATGGGGAAGTTGATCAAAACGTGTCTACCATGGGGAAGTTGAAGAAAACGTGTCTACCATGGGGAAGTTGATCAAAACGTGTCTACCATGGGGAAGTTGAAGAAAACGTGTCTACCATGGGGAAGTTGATCAAAACGTGTCTACCATGGGGAAGTTGATCAAAACGTGTCTACCATGGGGAAGTTGATCAAAACGTGTCTACCATGGGGCAGTTGATCAAAACGTGTCTACCATGGGGAAGTTGATCAAAACGTGTCTACCATGGGGAAGTTGATCAAAACGTGTCTACCATGGGGAAGTTGATCAAAACGTGTCTACCATGGGGAAGTTGATCAAAACGTGTCTACCATGGGGAAGTTGAAGAAAACGTGTCTACCATAGGCGAAGTTGATCAAAACGTGTCTACCATGGGGAAGTTGAAGAAAACGTGTCTACCATGGGGAAGTTGAAGAAAACGTGTCTACCATGGGGAAGTTGAAGAAAACGTGTCTACCGTGGGGAAGTTGAAGAAAACGTGTCTACCATGGGGAAGTTGATCAAAACGTGTCTACCATGGGGAAGTTGAAGAAAACGTGTCTACCATGGGGAAGTTGAAGAAAACGTGTCTACCATAGGGCAAGTTGATCAAAACGTGTCTACCATGGGGAAGTTGAAGAAAACGTGTCTACCATGGGGAAGTTGATCAAACGTGTCTACCATGGGGAAGTTGAAGAAAACGTGTCTACCATGGGGAAGTTGATCAAAACGTGTCTACCATAGGGGAAGTTGATCAAAACGTGTCTACCATGGGGAAGTTGATCAAAACGTGTCTACCATGGGGAAGTTGAAGAAAACGTGTCTACCATGGGGAAGTTGATCAAAACGTGTCTACCATGGGGAAGTTGAAGAAAACGTGTCTACCATGGGGAAGTTGATCAAAACGTGTCTACCATGGGGCAGTTGATCAAATCGTGTCTACCATGGGGCAGTTGATCAAATCGTGTCTACCATGGGGAAGTTGATCAAAACGTGTCTACCATGGGGAAGTTGATCAAAACGTGTCTACCATGGGGAAGTTGATCAAAACGTGTCTACCACGGGGAAGTTGAAGAAAACGTGTCTACCATGGGGAAGTTGATCAAAACGTGTCTACCATGGGGAAGTTGATCAAAACGTGTCTACCATGGGGAAGTTGATCAAAACGTGTCTACCATGGGGAAGTTGATCAAAACGTGTCTACCATGGGGAAGTTGAAGAAAACGTGTCTACCATGGGGAAGTTGATCAAAACGTGTCTACCATAGGGGAAGTTGATCAAAACGTGTCTACCATGGGGAAGTTGAAGAAAACGTGTCTACCATGGGGAAGTTGAAGAAAACGTGTCTACCATGGGGAAGTTGATCAAAACGTGTCTACCATGGGGAAGTTGATCAAAACGTGTCTACCATGGGGCAGTTGATCAAAACGTGTCTACCATGGGGAAGTTGAACAAAACATGTCTACCATAGATCGTTTCTACCATAGGGCAAGTTGATCAAAACGTGTCTACCATAGGGCAAGTTGATCAAAACGTGTCTACCATAGGGCAAGTTGATCAAAACGTGTCTACCATGGGGAAGTTGAAGAAAACGTGTCTACCATGGGGAAGTTGAAGAAAACGTGTCTACCATGGGGAAGTTGATCAAAACGTGTCTACCATAGGGGAAGTTGATCAAAACGTGTCTACCATGGGGAAGTTGAAGAAAACGTGTCTACCATGGGGAAGTTGATCAAAACGTGTCTACCATGGGGAAGTTGATCAAAACGTGTCTACCATGGGGAAGTTGATCAAAACGTGTCTACCATGGGGCAGTTGATCAAAACGTGTCTACCATGGGGAAGTTGATCAAAACGTGTCTACCATGGGGAAGTTGATCAAAACGTGTCTACCATGGGGAAGTTGAAGAAAACGTGTCTACCATGGGGAAGTTGAAGAAAACGTGTCTACCATGGGGAAGTTGAAGAAAACGTGTCTACCATGGGGAAGTTGAAGAAAACGTGTCTACCATGGGGAAGTTGATCAAAACGTGTCTACCATGGGGAAGTTGAAGAAAACGTGTCTACCATGGGGAAGTTGATCAAAACGTGTCTACCATGGGGAAGTTGAAGAAAACGTGTCTACCATGGGGAAGTTGATCAAAACGTGTCTACCATGGGGAAGTTGATCAAAACGTGTCTACCATGGGGAAGTTGATCAAAACGTGTCTACCATGGGGCAGTTGATCAAAACGTGTCTACCATGGGGAAGTTGATCAAAACGTGTCTACCATGGGGAAGTTGATCAAAACGTGTCTACCATGGGGAAGTTGATCAAAACGTGTCTACCATGGGGAAGTTGATCAAAACGTGTCTACCATGGGGAAGTTGAAGAAAACGTGTCTACCATAGGGGAAGTTGATCAAAACGTGTCTACCATGGGGAAGTTGAAGAAAACGTGTCTACCATGGGGAAGTTGAAGAAAACGTGTCTACCATGGGGAAGTTGAAGAAAACGTGTCTACCGTGGGGAAGTTGAAGAAAACGTGTCTACCATGGGGAAGTTGATCAAAACGTGTCTACCATGGGGAAGTTGAAGAAAACGTGTCTACCATGGGGAAGTTGAAGAAAACGTGTCTACCATAGGGCAAGTTGATCAAAACGTGTCTACCATGGGGAAGTTGAAGAAAACGTGTCTACCATGGGGAAGTTGATCAAACGTGTCTACCATGGGGAAGTTGAAGAAAACGTGTCTACCATGGGGAAGTTGATCAAAACGTGTCTACCATAGGGGAAGTTGATCAAAACGTGTCTACCATGGGGAAGTTGATCAAAACGTGTCTACCATGGGGAAGTTGATCAAAACGTGTCTACCATGGGGAAGTTGAAGAAAACGTGTCTACCATGGGGAAGTTGATCAAAACGTGTCTACCATGGGGAAGTTGAAGAAAACGTGTCTACCATGGGGAAGTTGATCAAAACGTGTCTACCATGGGGCAGTTGATCAAATCGTGTCTACCATGGGGCAGTTGATCAAATCGTGTCTACCATGGGGAAGTTGATCAAAACGTGTCTACCATGGGGAAGTTGATCAAAACGTGTCTACCATGGGGAAGTTGATCAAAACGTGTCTACCACGGGGAAGTTGAAGAAAACGTGTCTACCATGGGGAAGTTGAAGAAAACGTGTCTACCATGGGGAAGTTGATCAAAACGTGTCTACCATGGGGAAGTTGATCAAAACGTGTCTACCATGGGGAAGTTGATCAAAACGTGTCTACCATGGGGAAGTTGATCAAAACGTGTCTACCATGGGGAAGTTGATCAAAACGTGTCTACCATGGGGAAGTTGATCAAAACGTGTCTACCATGGGGAAGTTGATCAAAACGTGTCTACCATGGGGAAGTTGATCAAAACGTGTCTAGCATGGGGAAGTTGAAGAAAACGTGTCTACCATGGGGAAGTTGAAGAAAACGTGTCTACCATGGGGAAGTTGATCAAAACGTGTCTACCATGGGGAAGTTGAAGAAAACGTGTCTACCATGGGGAAGTTGAAGAAAACGTGTCTACCATGGGGAAGTTGAAGAAAACGTGTCTACCATGGGGAAGTTGATCAAAACGTGTCTACCATGGGGAAGTTGAAGAAAACGTGTCTACCATGGGGAAGTTGATCAAAACGTGTCTACCATGGGGAAGTTGATCAAAACGTGTCTACCATGGGGAAGTTGATCAAAACGTGTCTACCATGGGGAAGTTGAACAAAACATGTCTACCATAGATCGTTTCTACCATAGGGCAAGTTGATCAAAACGTGTCTACCATAGGGCAAGTTGATCAAAACGTGTCTACCATAGGGCAAGTTGATCAAAACGTGTCTACCATGGGGAAGTTGAAGAAAACGTGTCTACCATGGGGAAGTTGAAGAAAACGTGTCTACCATGGGGAAGTTGATCAAAACGTGTCTACCATGGGGAAGTTGATCAAAACGTGTCTACCATAGGGGAAGTTGATCAAAACGTGTCTACCATGGGGAAGTTGAAGAAAACGTGTCTACCATGGGGAAGTTGATCAAAACGTGTCTACCATGGGGCAGTTGATCAAAACGTGTCTACCATGGGGAAGTTGATCAAAACGTGTCTACCATGGGGAAGTTGATCAAAACGTGTCTACCATAGGGGAAGTTGATCAAAACGTGTCTACCATGGGGAAGTTGATCAAAACGTGTCTACCATGGGGAAGTTGATCAAAACGTGTCTACCATGGGGCAGTTGATCAAAACGTGTCTACCATAGGGGAAGTTGATCAAAACGTGTCTACCATGGGGAAGTTGATCAAAACGTGTCTACCATGGGGAAGTTGATCAAAACGTGTCTACCATGGGGAAGTTGAAGAAAACGTGTCTACCATGGGGAAGTTGATCAAAACGTGTCTACCATGGGGCAGTTGATCAAATCGTGTCTACCATGGGGAAGTTGATCAAAACGTGTCTACCATGGGGAAGTTGAAGAAAACGTGTCTACCATGGGGAAGTTGAAGAAAACGTGTCTACCATGGGGAAGTTGAAGAAAACGTGTCTACCATGGGGAAGTTGAAGAAAACGTGTCTACCATGGGGAAGTTGAAGAAAACGTGTCTACCATGGGGAAGTTGATCAAAACGTGTCTACCATGGGGAAGTTGAAGAAAACGTGTCTACCATGGGGAAGTTGAAGAAAACGTGTCTACCATGGGGAAGTTGATCAAAACGTGTCTACCATGGGGAAGTTGAAGAAAACGTGTCTACCATGGGGAAGTTGATCAAAACGTGTCTACCATGGGGAAGTTGATCAAAACGTGTCTACCATGGGGAAGTTGATCAAAACGTGTCTACCATGGGGAAGTTGATCAAAACGTGTCTACCATGGGGAAGTTGATCAAAACGTGTCTACCATGGGGAAGTTGAAGAAAACGTGTCTACCATGGGGAAGTTGATCAAAACGTGTCTACCATAGGGGAAGTTGATCAAAACGTGTCTACCATGGGGAAGTTGAAGAAAACGTGTCTACCATGGGGAAGTTGAAGAAAACGTGTCTACCATGGGGAAGTTGATCAAAACGTGTCTACCATGGGGAAGTTGATCAAAACGTGTCTACCATGGGGAAGTTGATCAAAACGTGTCTACCATGGGGAAGTTGATCAAAACGTGTCTACCATGGGGAAGTTGAAGAAAACGTGTCTACCATGGGGAAGTTGAAGAAAACGTGTCTACCATGGGGAAGTTGATCAAAACGTGTCTACCATGGGGAAGTTGATCAAAACGTGTCTACCATGGGGAAGTTGATCAAAACGTGTCTACCATGGGGAAGTTGAAGAAAACGTGTCTACCATGGGGAAGTTGAAGAAAACGTGTCTACCATGGGGAAGTTGATCAAAACGTGTCTACCATGGGGAAGTTGAAGAAAACGTGTCTACCATGGGGAAGTTGAAGAAAACGTGTCAACCATGGGGAAGTTGATCAAAACGTGTCTACCATAGGGGAAGTTGATCAAAACGTGTCTACCATGGGGAAGTTGAAGAAAACGTGTCTACCATGGGGAAGTTGATCAAAACGTGTCTACCATGGGGAAGTTGATCAAAACGTGTCTACCATGGGGAAGTTGATCAAAACGTGTCTACCATGGGGAAGTTGATCAAAACGTGTCTACCATGGGGAAGTTGAAGAAAACGTGTCTACCATGGGGAAGTTGAAGAAAACGTGTCTACCATGGGGAAGTTGATCAAAACGTGTCTACCATGGGGAAGTTGAAGAAAACGTGTCTACCATGGGGAAGTTGAAGAAAACGTGTCAACCATGGGGAAGTTGATCAAAACGTGTCTACCATGGGGAAGTTGATCAAAACGTGTCTACCATGGGGAAGTTGATCAAAACGTGTCTACCATGGGGAAGTTGATCAAAACGTGTCTACCATGGGGAAGTTGAAGAAAACGTGTCTACCATGGGGAAGTTGAAGAAAACGTGTCTACCATGGGGAAGTTGATCAAAACGTGTCTACCATGGGGAAGTTGATCAAAACGTGTCTACCATGGGGAAGTTGATCAAAACGTGTCTACCATGGGGAAGTTGAAGAAAACGTGTCTACCATGGGGAAGTTGAAGAAAACGTGTCTACCATGGGGAAGTTGATCAAAACGTGTCTACCATGGGGAAGTTGAAGAAAACGTGTCTACCATGGGGAAGTTGATCAAAACGTGTCTACCATGGGGAAGTTGAAGAAAACGTGTCTACCATGGGGAAGTTGAAGAAAACGTGTCAACCATGGGGAAGTTGATCAAAACGTGTCTACCATAGGGGAAGTTGAAGAAAACGTGTCAACCATGGGGAAGTTGATCAAAACGTGTCTACCATAGGGGAAGTTGATCAAAACGTGTCTACCATGGGGAAGTTGATCAAAACGTGTCTACCATAGGGGAAGTTGATCAAAACGTGTCTACCATGGGGAAGTTGAAGAAAACGTGTCTACCATGGGGAAGTTGATCAAAACGTGTCTACCATGGGGCAGTTGATCAAAACGTGTCTACCATGGGGAAGTTGATCAAAACGTGTCTACCATGGGGAAGTTGATCAAAACGTGTCTACCATGGGGAAGTTGAACAAAACATGTCTACCATAGATCGTTTCTACCATAGGGCAAGTTGATCAAAACGTGTCTACCATAGGGCAAGTTGATCAAAACGTGTCTACCATGGGGAAGTTGAAGAAAACGTGTCTACCATGGGGAAGTTGAAGAAAACGTGTCTACCATGGGGAAGTTGATCAAAACGTGTCTACCATGGGGAAGTTGATCAAAACGTGTCTACCATAGGGGAAGTTGATCAAAACGTGTCTACCATGGGGAAGTTGAAGAAAACGTGTCTACCATGGGGAAGTTGATCAAAACGTGTCTACCATGGGGCAGTTGATCAAAACGTGTCTACCATGGGGAAGTTGATCAAAACGTGTCTACCATGGGGAAGTTGATCAAAACGTGTCTACCATGGGGAAGTTGAAGAAAACGTGTCTACCATGGGGAAGTTGATCAAAACGTGTCTACCATGGGGAAGTTGATCAAAACGTGTCTACCATGGGGAAGTTGAAGAAAACGTGTCAACCATGGGGAAGTTGATCAAAACGTGTCTACCATGGGGAAGTTGATCAAAACGTGTCTACCATGGGGAAGTTGATCAAAACGTGTCTACCATGGGGAAGTTGATCAAAACGTGTCTACCATGGGGAAGTTGATCAAAACGTGTCTACCATGGGGAAGTTGATCAAAACGTGTCTACCATGGGGAAGTTGATCAAAACGTGTCTACCATGGGGAAGTTGATCAAAACGTGTCTACCATGGGGAAGTTGAAGAAAACGTGTCTACCATGGGGAAGTTGAAGAAAACGTGTCTACCATGGGGAAGTTGATCAAAACGTGTCTACCATGGGGAAGTTGAAGAAAACGTGTCTACCATGGGGAAGTTGAAGAAAACGTGTCTACCATGGGGAAGTTGAAGAAAACGTGTCAACCATGGGGAAGTTGATCAAAACGTGTCTACCATGGGGAAGTTGATCAAAACGTGTCTACCATGGGGAAGTTGATCAAAACGTGTCTACCATGGGGAAGTTGATCAAAACGTGTCTACCATGGGGAAGTTGAAGAAAACGTGTCTACCATGGGGAAGTTGAAGAAAACGTGTCTACCATGGGGAAGTTGATCAAAACGTGTCTACCATGGGGAAGTTGATCAAAACGTGTCTACCATGGGGAAGTTGATCAAAACGTGTCTACCATGGGGAAGTTGAAGAAAACGTGTCTACCATGGGGAAGTTGAAGAAAACGTGTCTACCATGGGGAAGTTGATCAAAACGTGTCTACCATGGGGAAGTTGAAGAAAACGTGTCTACCATGGGGAAGTTGATCAAAACGTGTCTACCATGGGGAAGTTGAAGAAAACGTGTCTACCATGGGGAAGTTGAAGAAAACGTGTCAACCATGGGGAAGTTGATCAAAACGTGTCTACCATAGGGGAAGTTGATCAAAACGTGTCTACCATGGGGAAGTTGATCAAAACGTGTCTACCATGGGGAAGTTGATCAAAACGTGTCTACCATGGGGAAGTTGAACAAAACATGTCTACCATGGGGAAGTTGAACAAAACATGTCTACCATAGATCGTTTCTACCATAGGGCAAGTTGATCAAAACGTGTCTACCATGGGGAAGTTGAAGAAAACGTGTCTACCATGGGGAAGTTGAAGAAAACGTGTCTACCATGGGGAAGTTGATCAAAACGTGTCTACCATGGGGAAGTTGATCAAAACGTGTCTACCATAGGGGAAGTTGATCAAAACGTGTCTACCATGGGGAAGTTGAAGAAAACGTGTCTACCATGGGGAAGTTGATCAAAACGTGTCTACCATGGGGCAGTTGATCAAAACGTGTCTACCATGGGGAAGTTGATCAAAACGTGTCTACCATGGGGAAGTTGATCAAAACGTGTCTACCATGGGGAAGTTGAACAAAACATGTCTACCATAGATCGTTTCTACCATAGGGCAAGTTGATCAAAACGTGTCTACCATAGGGCAAGTTGATCAAAACGTGTCTACCATGGGGAAGTTGAAGAAAACGTGTCTACCATGGGGAAGTTGAAGAAAACGTGTCTACCATGGGGAAGTTGATCAAAACGTGTCTACCATGGGGAAGTTGATCAAAACGTGTCTACCATAGGGGAAGTTGATCAAAACGTGTCTACCATGGGGAAGTTGAAGAAAACGTGTCTACCATGGGGAAGTTGATCAAAACGTGTCTACCATGGGGCAGTTGATCAAAACGTGTCTACCATGGGGAAGTTGATCAAAACGTGTCTACCATGGGGAAGTTGATCAAAACGTGTCTACCATGGGGAAGTTGAAGAAAACGTGTCTACCATGGGGAAGTTGATCAAAACGTGTCTACCATGGGGAAGTTGATCAAAACGTGTCTACCATGGGGCAGTTGATCAAAACGTGTCTACCATGGGGAAGTTGAAGAAAACGTGTCTACCATAGGGGAAGTTGATCAAAACGTGTCTACCATGGGGAAGTTGATCAAAACGTGTCTACCATGGGGAAGTTGATCAAAACGTGTCTACCATGGGGCAGTTGATCAAAACGTGTCTACCATAGGGGAAGTTGATCAAAACGTGTCTACCATGGGGAAGTTGATCAAAACGTGTCTACCATGGGGAAGTTGATCAAAACGTGTCTACCATGGGGAAGTTGAAGAAAACGTGTCTACCATGGGGAAGTTGATCAAAACGTGTCTACCATGGGGCAGTTGATCAAATCGTGTCTACCATGGGGAAGTTGATCAAAACGTGTCTACCATGGGAAGTTGAAGAAAACGTGTCTACCATGGGGAAGTTGAAGAAAACGTGTCTACCATGGGGAAGTTGAAGAAAACGTGTCTACCATGGGGAAGTTGAAGAAAACGTGTCTACCATGGGGAAGTTGAAGAAAACGTGTCTACCATGGGGAAGTTGATCAAAACGTGTCTACCATGGGGAAGTTGAAGAAAACGTGTCTACCATGGGGAAGTTGAAGAAAACGTGTCTACCATGGGGAAGTTGAAGAAAACGTGTCTACCATGGGGAAGTTGAAGAAAACGTGTCTACCATGGGGAAGTTGATCAAAACGTGTCTACCATGGGGAAGTTGATCAAAACGTGTCTACCATGGGGCAGTTGATCAAAACGTGTCTACCATAGGGGAAGTTGATCAAAACGTGTCTACCATGGGGAAGTTGAAGAAAACGTGTCTACCATGGGGAAGTTGATCAAAACGTGTCTACCATGGGGAAGTTGATCAAAACGTGTCTACCATGGGGAAGTTGAAGAAAACGTGTCTACCATGGGGAAGTTGAAGAAAACGTGTCAACCATGGGGAAGTTGATCAAAACGTGTCTACCATAGGGGAAGTTGATCAAAACGTGTCTACCATGGGGAAGTTGAAGAAAACGTGTCTACCATGGGGAAGTTGATCAAAACGTGTCTACCATGGGGAAGTTGATCAAAACGTGTCTACCATGGGGAAGTTGATCAAAACGTGTCTACCATGGGGAAGTTGAACAAAACATGTCTACCATAGATCGTTTCTACCATAGGGCAAGTTGATCAAAACGTGTCTACCATAGGGCAAGTTGATCAAAACGTGTCTACCATGGGGAAGTTGAAGAAAACGTGTCTACCATGGGGAAGTTGATCAAAACGTGTCTGCCATGGGGAAGTTGATCAAAACGTGTCTACCATAGGGGAAGTTGATCAAAACGTGTCTACCATGGGGAAGTTGAAGAAAACGTGTCTACCATGGGGAAGTTGATCAAAACGTGTCTACCATGGGGCAGTTGATCAAAACGTGTCTACCATGGGGAAGTTGATCAAAACGTGTCTACCATGGGGAAGTTGATCAAAACGTGTCTACCATGGGGAAGTTGAAGAAAACGTGTCTACCATGGGGAAGTTGATCAAAACGTGTCTACCATGGGGCAGTTGATCAAATCGTGTCTACCATGGGGCAGTTGATCAAATCGTGTCTACCATGGGGCAGTTGATCAAAACGTGTCTACCATAGGGGAAGTTGATCAAAACGTGTCTACCATGGGGAAGTTGATCAAAACGTGTCTACCATGGGGAAGTTGAAGAAAACGTGTCTACCATGGGGAAGTTGAAGAAAACGTGTCTACCATGGGGAAGTTGAAGAAAACGTGTCTACCATGGGGAAGTTGATCAAAACGTGTCTACCATGGGGAAGTTGATCAAAACGTGTCTACCATGGGGAAGTTGATCAAAACGTGTCTACCATGGGGAAGTTGATCAAAACGTGTCTACCATGGGGAAGTTGATCAAAACGTGTCTACCATGGGGAAGTTGAAGAAAACGTGTCTACCATGGGGAAGTTGAAGAAAACGTGTCTACCATGGGGCAGTTGATCAAAACGTGTCTACCATGGGGAAGTTGATCAAAACGTGTCTACCATGGGGCAGTTGATCAAAACGTGTCTACCATGGGGAAGTTGATCAAAACGTGTCTACCATGGGGAAGTTGAAGAAAACGTGTCTACCATGGGGAAGTTGAAGAAAACGTGTCTACCATGGGGAAGTTGAAGAAAACGTGTCTACCATGGGGAAGTTGAAGAAAACGTGTCTACCATGGGGAAGTTGATCAAAACGTGTCTACCATGGGGAAGTTGAAGAAAACGTGTCTACCATGGGGAAGTTGAAGAAAACGTGTCTACCACGGGGAAGTTGATCAAAACGTGTCTACCATGGGGAAGTTGAAGAAAACGTGTCTACCATGGGGAAGTTGAAGAAAACGTGTCTACCATGGGGAAGTTGATCAAAACGTGTCTACCATGGGGAAGTTGATCAAAACGTGTCTACCATGGGGAAGTTGATCAAAACGTGTCTACCATGGGGAAGTTGATCAAAACGTGTCTACCATGGGGAAGTTGAAGAAAACGTGTCTACCATGGGGAAGTTGAAGAAAACGTGTCTACCATGGGGCAGTTGATCAAAACGTGTCTACCATGGGGAAGTTGATCAAAACGTGTCTACCATGGGGCAGTTGATCAAAACGTGTCTACCATGGGGAAGTTGATCAAAACGTGTCTACCATGGGGAAGTTGATCAAAACGTGTCTACCATGGGGAAGTTGATCAAAACGTGTCTACCATGGGGCAGTTGATCAAAACGTGTCTACCATGGGGAAGTTGATCAAAACGTGTCTACCATGGGGCAGTTGATCAAAACGTGTCTACCATGGGGAAGTTGATCAAAACGTGTCTACCATGGGGCAGTTGATCAAAACGTGTCTACCATGGGGAAGTTGATCAAAACGTGTCTACCATGGGGAAGTTGATCAAAACGTGTCTACCATGGGGAAGTTGAAGAAAACGTGTCTACCATGGGGAAGTTGATCAAAACGTGTCTACCATGGGGAAGTTGATCAAAACGTGTCTACCATGGGGAAGTTGAAGAAAACGTGTCTACCATGGGGAAGTTGAAGAAAACGTGTCTACCATGGGGAAGTTGAAGAAAACGTGTCTACCATGGGGAAGTTGATCAAAACGTGTCTACCATGGGGAAGTTGAAGAAAACGTGTCTACCATGGGGAAGTTGAAGAAAACGTGTCTACCATGGGGCAGTTGATCAAAACGTGTCTACCATGGGGAAGTTGAAGAAAACGTGTCTACCATGGGGAAGTTGAAGAAAACGTGTCTACCATGGGGAAGTTGAAGAAAACGTGTCTACCATAGGGCAAGTTGATCAAAACGTGTCTACCATGGGGAAGTTGAAGAAAACGTGTCTACCATGGGGAAGTTGAAGAAAACGTGTCTACCATGGGGAAGTTGAAGAAAACGTGTCTACCATGGGGAAGTTGAAGAAAACGTGTCTACCACGGGGAAGTTGATCAAAACGTGTCTACCATGGGGAAGTTGAAGAAAACGTGTCTACCATGGGGAAGTTGAAGAAAACGTGTCTACCATAGGGCAAGTTGATCAAAACGTGTCTACCATGGGGAAGTTGAAGAAAACGTGTCTACCATGGGGAAGTTGAAGAAAACGTGTCTACCATGGGGAAGTTGAAGAAAACGTGTCTACCATGGGGAAGTTGATCAAAACGTGTCTACCATGGGGAAGTTGAAGAAAACGTGTCTACCATGGGGAAGTTGAAGAAAACGTGTCTACCATGGGGAAGTTGATCAAAACGTGTCTACCATGGGGAAGTTGATCAAAACGTGTCTACCATGGGGCAGTTGATCAAAACGTGTCTACCATGGGGAAGTTGATCAAAACGTGTCTACCATGGGGCAGTTGATCAAAACGTGTCTACCATGGGGAAGTTGATCAAAACGTGTCTACCATGGGGAAGTTGATCAAAACGTGTCTACCATGGGGAAGTTGATCAAAACGTGTCTACCATGGGGAAGTTGATCAAAACGTGTCTACCATGGGGAAGTTGATCAAAACGTGTCTACCATGGGGAAGTTGAAGAAAACGTGTCTACCATGGGGAAGTTGAAGAAAACGTGTCTACCATGGGGAAGTTGAAGAAAACGTGTCTACCATGGGGAAGTTGATCAAAACGTGTCTACCATGGGGAAGTTGATCAAAACGTGTCTACCATGGGGAAGTTGAAGAAAACGTGTCTACCATGGGGCAGTTGATCAAAACGTGTCTACCATGGGGAAGTTGAAGAAAACGTGTCTACCATGGGGAAGTTGAAGAAAACGTGTCTACCATGGGGAAGTTGAAGAAAACGTGTCTACCATAGGGCAAGTTGATCAAAACGTGTCTACCATGGGGAAGTTGAAGAAAACGTGTCTACCATGGGGAAGTTGAAGAAAACGTGTCTACCATGGGGAAGTTGAAGAAAACGTGTCTACCATGGGGAAGTTGAAGAAAACGTGTCTACCACGGGGAAGTTGATCAAAACGTGTCTACCATGGGGAAGTTGAAGAAAACGTGTCTACCATGGGGAAGTTGAAGAAAACGTGTCTACCATAGGGCAAGTTGATCAAAACGTGTCTACCATGGGGAAGTTGAAGAAAACGTGTCTACCATGGGGAAGTTGAAGAAAACGTGTCTACCATGGGGAAGTTGAAGAAAACGTGTCTACCATGGGGAAGTTGATCAAAACGTGTCTACCATGGGGAAGTTGAAGAAAACGTGTCTACCATGGGGAAGTTGAAGAAAACGTGTCTACCATGGGGAAGTTGAAGAAAACGTGTCTACCACGGGGAAGTTGATCAAAACGTGTCTACCATGGGGAAGTTGATCAAAACGTGTCTACCATGGGGAAGTTGAAGAAAACGTGTCTACCATGGGGAAGTTGAAGAAAACGTGTCTACCATAGGGAAGTTGATCAAAACGTGTCTACCATGGGGAAGTTGATCAAAACGTGTCTACCATGGGGAAGTTGATCAAAACGTGTCTACCATGGGGAAGTTGATCAAAACGTGTCTACCATGGGGAAGTTGAAGAAAACGTGTCTACCATGGGGAAGTTGAAGAAAACGTGTCTACCATGGGGAAGTTGATCAAAACGTGTCTACCATGGGGAAGTTGATCAAAACGTGTCTACCATGGGGAAGTTGATCAAAACGTGTCTACCATGGGGAAGTTGAAGAAAACGTGTCTACCATGGGGCAGTTGATCAAAACGTGTCTACCATGGGGAAGTTGAAGAAAACGTGTCTACCATGGGGAAGTTGAAGAAAACGTGTCTACCATGGGGAAGTTGATCAAAACGTGTCTACCATGGGGAAGTTGATCAAAACGTGTCTACCATGGGGAAGTTGATCAAAACGTGTCTACCATGGGGAAGTTGAAGAAAACGTGTCTACCATGGGGCAGTTGATCAAAACGTGTCTACCATGGGGAAGTTGAAGAAAACGTGTCTACCATGGGGAAGTTGAAGAAAACGTGTCTACCATGGGGAAGTTGAAGAAAACGTGTCTACCATAGGGCAAGTTGATCAAAACGTGTCTACCATGGGGAAGTTGAAGAAAACGTGTCTACCATGGGGAAGTTGAAGAAAACGTGTCTACCATGGGGAAGTTGAAGAAAACGTGTCTACCATGGGGAAGTTGAAGAAAACGTGTCTACCACGGGGAAGTTGATCAAAACGTGTCTACCATGGGGAAGTTGAAGAAAACGTGTCTACCATGGGGAAGTTGAAGAAAACGTGTCTACCATAGGGCAAGTTGATCAAAACGTGTCTACCATGGGGAAGTTGAAGAAAACGTGTCTACCATGGGGAAGTTGAAGAAAACGTGTCTACCATGGGGAAGTTGAAGAAAACGTGTCTACCATGGGGAAGTTGATCAAAACGTGTCTACCATAGGGGAAGTTGATCAAAACGTGTCTACCATGGGGAAGTTGATCAAAACGTGTCTACCATAGGGGAAGTTGATCAAAACGTGTCTACCATGGGGAAGTTGATCAAAACGTGTCTACCATGGGGAAGTTGAAGAAAACGTGTCTACCATGGGGCAGTTGATCAAAACGTGTCTACCATGGGGAAGTTGAAGAAAACGTGTCTACCATAGGGCAAGTTGATCAAAACGTGTCTACCATGGGGAAGTTGAAGAAAACGTGTCTACCATGGGGAAGTTGAAGAAAACGTGTCTACCATGGGGAAGTTGAAGAAAACGTGTCTACCATGGGGAAGTTGATCAAAACGTGTCTACCATGGGGAAGTTGAAGAAAACGTGTCTACCATGGGGAAGTTGAAGAAAACGTGTCTACCATAGGGCAAGTTGATCAAAACGTGTCTACCATGGGGAAGTTGAAGAAAACGTGTCTACCATGGGGAAGTTGAAGAAAACGTGTCTACCATGGGGAAGTTGAAGAAAACGTGTCTACCATGGGGAAGTTGATCAAAACGTGTCTACCATGGGGAAGTTGATCAAAACGTGTCTACCATGGGGAAGTTGATCAAAACGTGTCTACCATAGGGGAAGTTGATCAAAACGTGTCTACCATGGGGAAGTTGATCAAAACGTGTCTACCATAGGGGAAGTTGATCAAAACGTGTCTACCATGGGGAAGTTGATCAAAACGTGTCTACCATGGGGCAGTTGATCAAAACGTGTCTACCATGGGGAAGTTGATCAAAACGTGTCTACCATGGGGAAGTTGAAGAAAACGTGTCTACCATGGGGAAGTTGAAGAAAACGTGTCTACCATGGGGAAGTTGAAGAAAACGTGTCTACCACGGGGAAGTTGATCAAAACGTGTCTACCATGGGGAAGTTGATCAAAACGTGTCTACCATGGGGAAGTTGATCAAAACGTGTCTACCATGGGGAAGTTGATCAAAACGTGTCTACCATGGGGAAGTTGAAGAAAACGTGTCTACCATGGGGAAGTTGAAGAAAACGTGTCTACCATGGGGAAGTTGAAGAAAACGTGTCTACCATAGGGCAAGTTGATCAAAACGTGTCTACCATGGGGAAGTTGAAGAAAACGTGTCTACCATGGGGAAGTTGAAGAAAACGTGTCTACCATGGGGAAGTTGAAGAAAACGTGTCTACCATGGGGAAGTTGAAGAAAACGTGTCTACCACGGGGAAGTTGATCAAAACGTGTCTACCATGGGGAAGTTGAAGAAAACGTGTCTACCATGGGGAAGTTGAAGAAAACGTGTCTACCATAGGGCAAGTTGATCAAAACGTGTCTACCATGGGGAAGTTGAAGAAAACGTGTCTACCATGGGGAAGTTGAAGAAAACGTGTCTACCATGGGGAAGTTGAAGAAAACGTGTCTACCATGGGGAAGTTGATCAAAACGTGTCTACCATAGGGGAAGTTGATCAAAACGTGTCTACCATGGGGAAGTTGATCAAAACGTGTCTACCATAGGGGAAGTTGATCAAAACGTGTCTACCATGGGGAAGTTGATCAAAACGTGTCTACCATGGGGAAGTTGAAGAAAACGTGTCTACCATGGGGCAGTTGATCAAAACGTGTCTACCATGGGGAAGTTGAAGAAAACGTGTCTACCATAGGGCAAGTTGATCAAAACGTGTCTACCATGGGGAAGTTGAAGAAAACGTGTCTACCATGGGGAAGTTGAAGAAAACGTGTCTACCATGGGGAAGTTGAAGAAAACGTGTCTACCATGGGGAAGTTGATCAAAACGTGTCTACCATGGGGAAGTTGAAGAAAACGTGTCTACCATGGGGAAGTTGAAGAAAACGTGTCTACCATAGGGCAAGTTGATCAAAACGTGTCTACCATGGGGAAGTTGAAGAAAACGTGTCTACCATGGGGAAGTTGAAGAAAACGTGTCTACCATGGGGAAGTTGAAGAAAACGTGTCTACCATGGGGAAGTTGATCAAAACGTGTCTACCATGGGGAAGTTGATCAAAACGTGTCTACCATGGGGAAGTTGATCAAAACGTGTCTACCATAGGGGAAGTTGATCAAAACGTGTCTACCATGGGGAAGTTGATCAAAACGTGTCTACCATAGGGGAAGTTGATCAAAACGTGTCTACCATGGGGAAGTTGATCAAAACGTGTCTACCATGGGGCAGTTGATCAAAACGTGTCTACCATGGGGAAGTTGATCAAAACGTGTCTACCATGGGGAAGTTGAAGAAAACGTGTCTACCATGGGGAAGTTGAAGAAAACGTGTCTACCATGGGGAAGTTGAAGAAAACGTGTCTACCACGGGGAAGTTGATCAAAACGTGTCTACCATGGGGAAGTTGAAGAAAACGTGTCTACCATGGGGAAGTTGAAGAAAACGTGTCTACCATGGGGAAGTTGATCAAAACGTGTCTACCATGGGGAAGTTGATCAAAACGTGTCTACCATGGGGAAGTTGATCAAAACGTGTCTACCATGGGGAAGTTGATCAAAACGTGTCTACCATGGGGAAGTTGAAGAAAACGTGTCTACCATGGGGAAGTTGAAGAAAACGTGTCTACCATGGGGCAGTTGATGAAAACGTGTCTACCATGGGGAAGTTGATCAAAACGTGTCTACCATGGGGCAGTTGATCAAAACGTGTCTACCATGGGGAAGTTGATCAAAACGTGTCTACCATGGGGAAGTTGATCAAAACGTGTCTACCATGGGGAAGTTGATCAAAACGTGTCTACCATGGGGCAGTTGATCAAAACGTGTCTACCATGGGGAAGTTGATCAAAACGTGTCTACCATGGGGCAGTTGATCAAAACGTGTCTACCATGGGGAAGTTGATCAAAACGTGTCTACCATGGGGCAGTTGATCAAAACGTGTCTACCATGGGGAAGTTGATCAAAACGTGTCTACCATGGGGAAGTTGATCAAAACGTGTCTACCATGGGGAAGTTGATCAAAACGTGTCTACCATGGGGAAGTTGATCAAAACGTGTCTACCATGGGGAAGTTGATCAAAACGTGTCTACCATGGGGAAGTTGAAGAAAACGTGTCTACCATGGGGAAGTTGAAGAAAACGTGTCTACCATGGGGAAGTTGATCAAAACGTGTCTACCATGGGGAAGTTGATCAAAACGTGTCTACCATGGGGAAGTTGATCAAAACGTGTCTACCATGGGGAAGTTGAAGAAAACGTGTCTACCATGGGGCAGTTGATCAAAACGTGTCTACCATGGGGAAGTTGAAGAAAACGTGTCTACCATGGGGAAGTTGAAGAAAACGTGTCTACCATGGGGAAGTTGAAGAAAACGTGTCTACCATGGGGAAGTTGAAGAAAACGTGTCTACCATGGGGAAGTTGAAGAAAACGTGTCTACCATATATAAGCGACTTTTGGGCAAAGTGAATCCCTCGATGCGACTTTTGGGCAAAGGGAATCCATCCATACGACTTTTGGGCAAAGTGAATCCCTCCATGCGACTTTTGGGCAAAGTGAATCCCTCCATGCGACTTTTGGGCAAAGTGAATCCATCCATACGACTTTTGGGCATAGTGAATCCATCCATACGACTTTTGGGCAAAGTGAATCCATCCATACGGCTTTTGGGCAAAGTGAGTCCATCAAACTCTTCCGTAAAAAACTCCTAGTGAATCCCTCCATGCGACTTTTGGGCAAAGTGAATCCCTCGATGCGACTTTTGGGCAAAGTGAATCCATCCATACGACTTTTGGGCAAAGGGAATCCATCCATACGACTTTTGGGCAAAGTGAATCCATCCATACGACTTTTGGGCAAAGTGAATCCCTCCATGCGACTTTTGGGCAAAGTGAATCCATCCATACGACTTTTGGGCAAAGTGAATCCATCCATACGACTTTTGGGCAAAGTGAATCCATCCATACGGCTTTTGGGCAAAGTGAGTCCATCAAACTCTTCCGTAAAAAACTCCTAGTGAATCCCTCCATGCGACTTTTGGGCAAAGTGAATCCCTCCATGCGACTTTTGGGCAAAGTGAATCCATCCATACGACTTTTGGGCAAAGTGAATCCATCCATACGACTTTTGGGCAAAGTGAATCCATCCATACGACTTTTGGGCAAAGTGAATCCATCCATACGACTTTTGGGCAAAGTGAATCCATCCATACGACTTTTGGGCAAAGTGAATCCATCCATACGACTTTTGGGCAAAGTGAATCCATCCATACGACTTTTGGACAAAGTGAATCCATCCATACGACTTTTGGGCAAAGTGAATCCATCCATACGACTTTTGGGCAAAGTGAATCCATCCATACGACTTTTGGGCAAAGTGAATCCCTCCATGCGACTTTTGGGCAAAGTGAATCCATCCATACGACTTTTGGGCAAAGTGAATCCATCCATACGACTTTTGGGCAAAGTGAATCCATCCATACGACTTTTGGACAAAGTGAATCCCTCCATGCGACTTTTGGGCAAAGTGAATCCATCCATACGACTTTTGGGCAAAGTGAATCCATCCATACGACTTTTGGGCAAAGTGAATCCATCCATACGACTTTTGGGCAAAGTGAATCCATCCATACGACTTTTGGGCAAAGTGAATCCATCCATACGGCTTTTGGGCAAAGTGAGTCCATCAAACTCTTCCGTAAAAAACTCCTAGTGAATCCCTCCATGCGACTTTTGGGCAAAGTGAATCCCTCCATGCGACTTTTGGGCAAAGTGAATCCCTCCATGCGACTTTTGGGCAAAGTGAATCCCTCCATGCGACTTTTGGGCAAAGTGAATCCCTCCATGCGACTTTTGGACAAAGTGAATCCATCCATACGACTTTTGGGCAAAGTGAATCCATCCATACGACTTTTGGGCAAAGTGAATCCATCCATACGACTTTTGGGCAAAGTGAATCCCTCCATGCGACTTTTGGGCAAAGTGAATCCATCCATACGACTTTTGGGCAAAGTGAATCCATCCATACGACTTTTGGGCAAAGTGAATCCATCCATACGACTTTTGGACAAAGTGAATCCCTCCATGCGACTTTTGGGCAAAGTGAATCCATCCATACGACTTTTGGGCAAAGTGAATCCATCCATACGACTTTTGGGCAAAGTGAATCCATCCATACGACTTTTGGGCAAAGTGAATCCATCCATACGACTTTTGGGCAAAGTGAATCCATCCATACGGCTTTTGGGCAAAGTGAGTCCATCAAACTCTTCCGTAAAAAACTCCTAGTGAATCCCTCCATGCGACTTTTGGGCAAAGTGAATCCCTCCATGCGACTTTTGGGCAAAGTGAATCCCTCCATGCGACTTTTGGGCAAAGTGAATCCCTCCATGCGACTTTTGGGCAAAGTGAATCCCTCCATGCGACTTTTGGGCAAAGTGAATCCCTCCATGCGACTTTTGGGCAAAGTGAATCCATCCATACGACTTTTGGGCAAAGTGAATCCATCCATACGACTTTTGGGCAAAGTGAATCCATCCATACGACTTTTGGGCAAAGTGAATCCATCCATACGACTTTTGGGCAAAGTGAATCCATCCATACGACTTTTGGGCAAAGTGAATCCATCCATACGACTTTTGGGCAAAGTGAATCCATCCATACGACTTTTGGGCAAAGTGAATCCATCCATACGACTTTTGGGCAAAGTGAATCCATCCATACGACTTTTGGGCAAAGTGAATCCATCCATACGACTTTTGGGCAAAGTGAATCCATCCATACGACTTTTGGGCAAAGTGAATCCATCCATACGACTTTTGGGCAAAGTGAATCCCTCCATGCGACTTTTGGGCAAAGTGAATCCATCCATACGACTTTTGGGCAAAGTGAATCCATCCATACGACTTTTGGGCAAAGTGAATCCCTCGATGCGACTTTTGGGCAAAGTGAATCCATCCATACGACTTTTGGGCAAAGTGAATCCATCCATACGACTTTTGGGCAAAGTGAATCCATCCATACGACTTTTGGGCAAAGTGAATCCCTCGATGCGACTTTTGGGCAAAGTGAATCCATCCATACGACTTTTGGGCAAAGTGAATCCATCCATACGACTTTTGGGCAAAGTGAATCCCTCGATGCGACTTTTGGGCAAAGTGAATCCATCCATACGACTTTTGGGCAAAGTGAATCCATCCATACGACTTTTGGGCAAAGTGAATCCCTCGATGCGACTTTTGGGCAAAGTGAATCCATCCATACGACTTTTGGGCAAAGTGAATCCATCCATACGACTTTTGGGCAAAGTGAATCCCTCGATGCGACTTTTGGGCAAAGTGAATCCATCCATACGACTTTTGGGCAAAGTGAATCCATCCATACGACTTTTGGGCAAAGTGAATCCCTCGATGCGACTTTTGGGCAAAGTGAATCCCTCCATGCGACTTTTGGGCAAAGTGAATCCATCCATACGACTTTTGGGCAAAGTGAATCCCTCGATGCGACTTTTGGGCAAAGTGAATCCCTCGATGCGACTTTTGGGCAAAGTGAATCCATCCATACGACTTTTGGGCAAAGTGAATCCATCCATGCGACTTTTGGGCAAAGTGAATCCATCCATACGACTTTTGGGCAAAGTGAATCCATCCATACGGCTTTTGGGCAAAGTGAGTCCATCAAACTCTTCCGTAAAAAACTCCTAGTGAATCCCTCCATGCGACTTTTGGGCAAAGTGAATCCCTCCATGCGACTTTTGGGCAAAGTGAATCCCTCCATGCGACTTTTGGGCAAAGTGAATCCCTCCATGCGACTTTTGGGCAAAGTGAATCCCTCCATGCGACTTTTGGACAAAGTGAATCCATCCATACGACTTTTGGGCAAAGTGAATCCATCCATACGACTTTTGGGCAAAGTGAATCCATCCATACGACTTTTGGGCAAAGTGAATCCCTCCATGCGACTTTTGGGCAAAGTGAATCCATCCATACGACTTTTGGGCAAAGTGAATCCATCCATACGACTTTTGGGCAAAGTGAATCCATCCATACGACTTTTGGACAAAGTGAATCCCTCCATGCGACTTTTGGGCAAAGTGAATCCATCCATACGACTTTTGGGCAAAGTGAATCCATCCATACGACTTTTGGGCAAAGTGAATCCATCCATACGACTTTTGGGCAAAGTGAATCCATCCATACGACTTTTGGGCAAAGTGAATCCATCCATACGGCTTTTGGGCAAAGTGAGTCCATCAAACTCTTCCGTAAAAAACTCCTAGTGAATCCCTCCATGCGACTTTTGGGC
Organism: Oscheius dolichura; assembly: GCA_932521035.1. Classification (NCBI taxonomy): domain Eukaryota; kingdom Metazoa; phylum Nematoda; class Chromadorea; order Rhabditida; family Rhabditidae; genus Oscheius; species Oscheius dolichura. The sequence goes on along the minus strand of CAKOAU010000007.1, from coordinate 82,674 downwards.
AAAGTGAATCCCTCCATGCGACTTTTGGGCAAAGTGAATCCCTCCATGCGACTTTTGGGCAAAGTGAATCCCTCCATGCGACTTTTGGGCAAAGTGAATCCCTCCATGCGACTTTTGGGCAAAGTGAATCCCTCCATGCGACTTTTGGGCAAAGTGAATCCATCCATACGACTTTTGGGCAAAGTGAATCCATCCATACGACTTTTGGGCAAAGTGAATCCATCCATACGACTTTTGGGCAAAGTGAATCCATCCATACGACTTTTGGGCAAAGTGAATCCATCCATACGACTTTTGGGCAAAGTGAATCCATCCATACGACTTTTGGGCAAAGTGAATCCATCCATACGACTTTTGGGCAAAGTGAATCCATCCATACGACTTTTGGGCAAAGTGAATCCATCCATACGACTTTTGGGCAAAGTGAATCCATCCATACGACTTTTGGGCAAAGTGAATCCATCCATACGACTTTTGGGCAAAGTGAATCCATCCATACGACTTTTGGGCAAAGTGAATCCCTCCATGCGACTTTTGGGCAAAGTGAATCCATCCATACGACTTTTGGGCAAAGTGAATCCATCCATACGACTTTTGGGCAAAGTGAATCCCTCGATGCGACTTTTGGGCAAAGTGAATCCATCCATACGACTTTTGGGCAAAGTGAATCCATCCATACGACTTTTGGGCAAAGTGAATCCATCCATACGACTTTTGGGCAAAGTGAATCCCTCGATGCGACTTTTGGGCAAAGTGAATCCATCCATACGACTTTTGGGCAAAGTGAATCCATCCATACGACTTTTGGGCAAAGTGAATCCCTCGATGCGACTTTTGGGCAAAGTGAATCCATCCATACGACTTTTGGGCAAAGTGAATCCATCCATACGACTTTTGGGCAAAGTGAATCCCTCGATGCGACTTTTGGGCAAAGTGAATCCATCCATACGACTTTTGGGCAAAGTGAATCCATCCATACGACTTTTGGGCAAAGTGAATCCCTCGATGCGACTTTTGGGCAAAGTGAATCCATCCATACGACTTTTGGGCAAAGTGAATCCATCCATACGACTTTTGGGCAAAGTGAATCCCTCGATGCGACTTTTGGGCAAAGTGAATCCCTCCATGCGACTTTTGGGCAAAGTGAATCCATCCATACGACTTTTGGGCAAAGTGAATCCCTCGATGCGACTTTTGGGCAAAGTGAATCCCTCGATGCGACTTTTGGGCAAAGTGAATCCATCCATACGACTTTTGGGCAAAGTGAATCCATCCATGCGACTTTTGGGCAAAGTGAATCCCTCGATGCGACTTTTGGGCAAAGTGAATCCATCCATACGACTTTTGGGCAAAGTGAATCCATCCATGCGACTTTTGGGCAAAGTGAATCCCTCGATGCGACTTTTGGGCAAAGTGAATCCCTCCATGCGACTTTTGGGCAAAGTGAATCCATCCATACGACTTTTGGGCAAAGTCAATCCATCCATACGACTTTTGGGCAAAGTGGATCCCTCGATGCGACTTTTGGGCAAAGTGAATCCATCCATACGACTTTTGGGCAAAGTGAATCCATCCATACGACTTTTGGGCAAAGTGAATCCATCCATACGACTTTTGGGCAAAGTGAATCCCTCGATGCGACTTTTGGGCAAAGTGAATCCATCCATACGACTTTTGGGCAAAGTGAATCCATCCATACGACTTTTGGGCAAAGTGAATCCCTCGATGCGACTTTTGGGCAAAGTGAATCCATCCATACGACTTTTGGGCAAAGTGAATCCATCCATACGACTTTTGGGCAAAGTGAATCCATCCATACGACTTTTGGGCAAAGTGAATCCCTCGATGCGACTTTTGGGCAAAGTGAATCCATCCATACGACTTTTGGGCAAAGTGAATCCCTCGATGCGACTTTTGGGCAAAGTGAATCCCTCCATGCGACTTTTGGGCAAAGTGAATCCATCCATACGACTTTTGGGCAAAGTGAATCCCTCGATGCGACTTTTGGGCAAAGTGAATCCATCCATACGACTTTTGGGCAAAGTGAATCCATCCATACGACTTTTGGGCAAAGTGAATCCATCCATACGACTTTTGGGCAAAGTGAATCCATCCATACGACTTTTGGGCAAAGTGAATCCATCCATACGACTTTTGGGCAAAGTGAATCCCTCGATGCGACTTTTGGGCAAAGTGAATCCATCCATACGACTTTTGGGCAAAGTGAATCCATCCATACGACTTTTGGGCAAAGTGAATCCATCCATACGACTTTTGGGCAAAGTGAATCCCTCGATGCGACTTTTGGGCAAAGTGAATCCATCCATACGACTTTTGGGCAAAGTGAATCCCTCGATGCGACTTTTGGGCAAAGTGAATCCATCCATACGACTTTTGGGCAAAGTGAATCCATCCATACGACTTTTGGGCAAAGTGAATCCCTCGATGCGACTTTTGGGCAAAGTGAATCCATCCATACGACTTTTGGGCAAAGTGAATCCATCCATACGACTTTTGGGCAAAGTGAATCCCTCGATGCGACTTTTGGGCAAAGTGAATCCATCCATACGACTTTTGGGCAAAGTGAATCCATCCATACGACTTTTGGGCAAAGTGAATCCATCCATACGACTTTTGGGCAAAGTGAATCCATCCATACGACTTTTGGGCAAAGTGAATCCATCCATACGACTTTTGGGCAAAGTGAATCCATCCATACGACTTTTGGGCAAAGTGAATCCATCCATGCGACTTTTGGGCAAAGTGAATCCATCCATACGACTTTTGGGCAAAGTGAATCCATCCATACGACTTTTGGGCAAAGTGAATCCATCCATACGACTTTTGGGCAAAGTGAATCCATCCATACGACTTTTGGGCAAAGTGAATCCATCCATACGACTTTTGGGCAAAGTGAATCCATCCATACGACTTTTGGGCAAAGTGAATCCCTCCATGCGACTTTTGGGCAAAGTGAATCCATCCATACGACTTTTGGGCAAAGTGAATCCATCCATACGACTTTTGGGCAAAGTGAATCCCTCCATGCGACTTTTGGGCAAAGTGAATCCATCCATACGACTTTTGGGCAAAGTGAATCCATCCATACGACTTTTGGGCAAAGTGAATCCATCCATACGACTTTTGGGCAAAGTGAATCCATCCATACGACTTTTGGGCAAAGTGAATCCATCCATACGAATTTTGGGCAAAGTGAATCCATCCATACGACTTTTGGGCAAAGTGAATCCATCCATACGACTTTTGGGCAAAGTGAATCCATCCATACGACTTTTGGGCAAAGTGAATCCATCCATACGACTTTTGGGCAAAGTGAATCCATCCATACGACTTTTGGGCAAAGTGAATCCATCCATACGACTTTTGGGCAAAGTGAATCCATCCATACGACTTTTGGGCAAAGTGAATCCATCCATACGACTTTTGGGCAAAGTGAATCCATCCATACGACTTTTGGGCAAAGTGAATCCATCCATACGACTTTTGGGCAAAGTGAATCCATCCATACGACTTTTGGGCAAAGTGAATCCATCAAACTCTTCCGTAAAAAACTCCTAGTGAATCCCTCCATGCGACTTTTGGGCAAAGTGAATCCCTCCATGCGACTTTTGGGCAAAGTGAATCCATCCATACGACTTTTGGGCAAAGTGAATCCCTCGATGCGACTTTTGGGCAAAGTGAATCCATCAAACTCTTTCGTAAAAAACTCCTAGTGAATCCATCCATACGACTTTTGGGCAAAGTGAATCCATCCATACGACTTTTGGGCAAAGTGAATCCATCCATACGGCTTTTGGGCAAAGTGAGTCCATCAAACTCTTCCGTAAAAAACTCCTAGTGAATCCCTCCATGCGACTTTTGGGCAAAGTGAATCCCTCCATGCGACTTTTGGGCAAAGTGAATCCCTCCATGCGACTTTTGGGCAAAGTGAATCCCTCCATGCGACTTTTGGGCAAAGTGAATCCCTCCATGCGACCTTTGGGCAAAGTGAATCCATCCATACGACTTTTGGGCAAAGTGAATCCATCCATACGACTTTTGGGCAAAGTGAATCCATCCATACGACTTTTGGGCAAAGTGAATCCATCCATACGACTTTTGGGCAAAGTGAATCCATCCATACGACTTTTGGGCAAAGTGAATCCATCCATACGACTTTTGGGCAAAGTGAATCCATCCATACGACTTTTGGGCAAAGTGAATCCCTCGATGCGACTTTTGGGCAAAGTGAATCCATCCATACGACTTTTGGGCAAAGTGAATCCATCCATACGACTTTTGGGCAAAGTGAATCCCTCGATGCGACTTTTGGGCAAAGTGAATCCATCCATACGACTTTTGGGCAAAGTGAATCCATCCATACGACTTTTGGGCAAAGTGAATCCCTCGATGCGACTTTTGGGCAAAGTGAATCCATCCATACGACTTTTGGGCAAAGTGAATCCATCCATACGACTTTTGGGCAAAGTGAATCCCTCGATGCGACTTTTGGGCAAAGTGAATCCATCCATACGACTTTTGGGCAAAGTGAATCCATCCATACGACTTTTGGGCAAAGTGAATCCATCCATACGACTTTTGGGCAAAGTGAATCCCTCCATGCGACTTTTGGGCAAAGTGAATCCCTCCATGCGACTTTTGGGCAAAGTGAATCCATCCATACGACTTTTGGGCAAAGTGAATCCCTCGATGCGACTTTTGGGCAAAGTGAATCCATCCATACGACTTTTGGGCAAAGTGAATCCATCCATACGACTTTTGGGCAAAGTGAATCCATCCATACGACTTTTGGGCAAAGTGAATCCATCCATACGACTTTTGGGCAAAGTGAATCCATCCATACGACTTTTGGGCAAAGTGAATCCATCCATACGACTTTTGGGCAAAGTGAATCCATCCATACGACTTTTGGGCAAAGTGAATCCATCCATACGACTTTTGGGCAAAGTGAATCCCTCGATGCGACTTTTGGGCAAAGTGAATCCATCCATACGACTTTTGGGCAAAGTGAATCCATCCATACGACTTTTGGGCAAAGTGAATCCCTCGATGCGACTTTTGGGCAAAGTGAATCCATCCATACGACTTTTGGGCAAAGTGAATCCATCCATACGACTTTTGGGCAAAGTGAATCCATCCATACGACTTTTGGGCAAAGTGAATCCCTCCATGCGACTTTTGGGCAAAGTGAATCCCTCCATGCGACTTTTGGGCAAAGTGAATCCATCCATACGACTTTTGGGCAAAGTGAATCCCTCGATGCGACTTTTGGGCAAAGTGAATCCATCCATACGACTTTTGGGCAAAGTGAATCCATCCATACGACTTTTGGGCAAAGTGAATCCATCCATACGACTTTTGGGCAAAGTGAATCCATCCATACGACTTTTGGGCAAAGTGAATCCCTCGATGCGACTTTTGGGCAAAGTGAATCCATCCATACGACTTTTGGGCAAAGTGAATCCATCCATACGACTTTTGGGCAAAGTGAATCCCTCGATGCGACTTTTGGGCAAAGTGAATCCATCCATACGACTTTTGGGCAAAGTGAATCCATCCATACGACTTTTGGGCAAAGTGAATCCCTCGATGCGACTTTTGGGCAAAGTGAATCCATCCATACGACTTTTGGGCAAAGTGAATCCATCCATACGACTTTTGGGCAAAGTGAATCCATCCATACGACTTTTGGGCAAAGTGAATCCCTCCATGCGACTTTTGGGCAAAGTGAATCCCTCCATGCGACTTTTGGGCAAAGTGAATCCATCCATACGACTTTTGGGCAAAGTGAATCCCTCGATGCGACTTTTGGGCAAAGTGAATCCATCCATACGACTTTTGGGCAAAGTGAATCCATCCATACGACTTTTGGGCAAAGTGAATCCATCCATACGACTTTTGGGCAAAGTGAATCCATCCATACGACTTTTGGGCAAAGTGAATCCATCCATACGACTTTTGGGCAAAGTGAATCCATCCATACGACTTTTGGGCAAAGTGAATCCATCCATACGACTTTTGGGCAAAGTGAATCCATCCATACGACTTTTGGGCAAAGTGAATCCCTCGATGCGACTTTTGGGCAAAGTGAATCCATCCATACGACTTTTGGGCAAAGTGAATCCATCCATACGACTTTTGGGCAAAGTGAATCCCTCGATGCGACTTTTGGGCAAAGTGAATCCATCCATACGACTTTTGGGCAAAGTGAATCCCTCGATGCGACTTTTGGGCAAAGTGAATCCATCCATACGACTTTTGGGCAAAGTGAATCCATCCATACGACTTTTGGGCAAAGTGAATCCCTCGATGCGACTTTTGGGCAAAGTGAATCCATCCATACGACTTTTGGGCAAAGTGAATCCATCCATACGACTTTTGGGCAAAGTGAATCCATCCATACGACTTTTGGGCAAAGTGAATCCCTCCATGCGACTTTTGGGCAAAGTGAATCCCTCCATGCGACTTTTGGGCAAAGTGAATCCATCCATACGACTTTTGGGCAAAGTGAATCCCTCGATGCGACTTTTGGGCAAAGTGAATCCATCCATACGACTTTTGGGCAAAGTGAATCCATCCATACGACTTTTGGGCAAAGTGAATCCATCCATACGACTTTTGGGCAAAGTGAATCCATCCATACGACTTTTGGGCAAAGTGAATCCATCCATACGACTTTTGGGCAAAGTGAATCCATCCATACGACTTTTGGGCAAAGTGAATCCATCCATACGACTTTTGGGCAAAGTGAATCCCTCGATGCGACTTTTGGGCAAAGTGAATCCATCCATACGACTTTTGGGCAAAGTGAATCCATCCATACGACTTTTGGGCAAAGTGAATCCCTCGATGCGACTTTTGGGCAAAGTGAATCCATCCATACGACTTTTGGGCAAAGTGAATCCATCCATACGACTTTTGGGCAAAGTGAATCCATCCATACGACTTTTGGGCAAAGTGAATCCCTCCATGCGACTTTTGGGCAAAGTGAATCCCTCCATGCGACTTTTGGGCAAAGTGAATCCATCCATACGACTTTTGGGCAAAGTGAATCCCTCGATGCGACTTTTGGGCAAAGTGAATCCATCCATACGACTTTTGGGCAAAGTGAATCCATCCATACGACTTTTGGGCAAAGTGAATCCCTCGATGCGACTTTTGGGCAAAGTGAATCCATCCATACGACTTTTGGGCAAAGTGAATCCATCCATACGACTTTTGGGCAAAGTGAATCCATCCATACGACTTTTGGGCAAAGTGAATCCCTCCATGCGACTTTTGGGCAAAGTGAATCCCTCCATGCGACTTTTGGGCAAAGTGAATCCATCCATACGACTTTTGGGCAAAGTGAATCCCTCGATGCGACTTTTGGGCAAAGTGAATCCATCCATACGACTTTTGGGCAAAGTGAATCCATCCATACGACTTTTGGGCAAAGTGAATCCATCCATACGACTTTTGGGCAAAGTGAATCCATCCATACGACTTTTGGGCAAAGTGAATCCATCCATACGACTTTTGGGCAAAGTGAATCCATCCATACGACTTTTGGGCAAAGTGAATCCATCCATACGACTTTTGGGCAAAGTGAATCCATCCATACGACTTTTGGGCAAAGTGAATCCCTCGATGCGACTTTTGGGCAAAGTGAATCCATCCATACGACTTTTGGGCAAAGTGAATCCATCCATACGACTTTTGGGCAAAGTGAATCCCTCGATGCGACTTTTGGGCAAAGTGAATCCATCCATACGACTTTTGGGCAAAGTGAATCCATCCATACGACTTTTGGGCAAAGTGAATCCATCCATACGACTTTTGGGCAAAGTGAATCCCTCGATGCGACTTTTGGGCAAAGTGAATCCATCCATACGACTTTTGGGCAAAGTGAATCCCTCGATGCGACTTTTGGGCAAAGTGAATCCCTCCATGCGACTTTTGGGCAAAGTGAATCCATCCATACGACTTTTGGGCAAAGTGAATCCCTCCATGCGACTTTTGGGCAAAGTGAATCCATCCATACGACTTTTGGGCAAAGTGAATCCATCCATACGACTTTTGGGCAAAGTGAATCCCTCGATGCGACTTTTGGGCAAAGTGAATCCATCCATACGACTTTTGGGCAAAGTGAATCCATCCATACGACTTTTGGGCAAAGTGAATGCATCCATACGACTTTTGGGCAAAGTGAATCCCTCGATGCGACTTTTGGGCAAAGTGAATCCATCCATACGACTTTTGGGCAAAGTGAATCCATCCATACGACTTTTGGGCAAAGTGAATCCCTCGATGCGACTTTTGGGCAAAGTGAATCCCTCCATGCGACTTTTGGGCAAAGTGAATCCATCCATACGTCTTTTGGGCAAAGTGAATCCATCCATACGACTTTTGGGCAAAGTGAATCCCTCGATGCGACTTTTGGGCAAAGTGAATCCATCCATACGACTTTTGGGCAAAGTGAATCCATCCATACGACTTTTGGGCAAAGTGAATCCCTCGATGCGACTTTTGGGCAAAGTGAATCCATCCATACGACTTTTGGGCAAAGTGAATCCATCCATACGACTTTTGGGCAAAGTGAATCCATCCATACGACTTTTGGGCAAAGTGAATCCATCCATACGACTTTTGGGCAAAGTGAATCCATCCATACGACTTTTGGGCAAAGTGAATCCCTCGATGCGACTTTTGGGCAAAGTGAATCCATCCATACGACTTTTGGGCAAAGTGAATCCATCCATACGACTTTTGGGCAAAGTGAATCCCTCGATGCGACTTTTGGGCAAAGTGAATCCATAAATACGACTTTTGGGCAAAGTGAATCCATCCATACGACTTTTGGGCAAAGTGAATCCATCCATACGACTTTTGGGCAAAGTGAATCCATCCATGCGACTTTTGGGCAAAGTGAATCCATCCATACGACTTTTGGGCAAAGTGAATCCCTCGATGCGACTTTTGGGCAAAGTGAATCCATCCATACGACTTTTGGGCAAAGTGAATCCCTCCATGCGACTTTTGGGCAAAGTGAATCCATCCATGCGACTTTTGGGCAAAGTGAATCCATCCATACGACTTTTGGGCAAAGTGAATCCATCCATACGACTTTTGGGCAAAGTGAATCCATCCATACGACTTTTGGGCAAAGTGAATCCATCCATACGACTTTTGGGCAAAGTGAATCCCTCGATGCGACTTTTGGGCAAAGTGAATCCCTCCATGCGACTTTTGGGCAAAGTGAATCCATCCATACGACTTTTGGGCAAAGTGAATCCATCCATACGACTTTTGGGCAAAGTGAATCCCTCGATGCGACTTTTGGGCAAAGTGAATCCATCCATACGACTTTTGGGCAAAGTGAATCCCTCCATGCGACTTTTGGGCAAAGTGAATCCATCCATACGACTTTTGGGCAAAGTGAATCCATCCATGCGACTTTTGGGCAAAGTGAATCCATCCATACGACTTTTGGGCAAAGTGAATCCATCCATACGACTTTTGGGCAAAGTGAATCCATCCATACGACTTTTGGGCAAAGTGAATCCATCCATACGACTTTTGGGCAAAGTGAATCCATCCATACGACTTTTGGGCAAAGTGAATCCATCCATACGACTTTTGGGCAAAGTGAATCCATCCATACGACTTTTGGGCAAAGTGAATCCATCCATACGACTTTTGGGCAAAGTGAATCCATCCATACGACTTTTGGGCAAAGTGAATCCATCCATACGACTTTTGGGCAAAGTGAATCCATCCATACGACTTTTGGGCAAAGTGAATCCATCCATACGACTTTTGGGCAAAGTGAATCCATCCATACGACTTTTGGGCAAAGTGAATCCATCCATACGACTTTTGGGCAAAGTGAATCCATCCATACGACTTTTGGGCAAAGTGAATCCATCCATACGACTTTTGGGCAAAGTGAATCCATCCATACGACTTTTGGGCAAAGTGAATCCATCCATACGACTTTTGGGCAAAGTGAATCCATCCATACGACTTTTGGGCAAAGTGAATCCATCCATGCGACTTTTGGGCAAAGTGAATCCATCCATACGACTTTTGGGCAAAGTGAATCCATCCATACGACTTTTGGGCAAAGTGAATCCATCCATACGACTTTTGGGCAAAGTGAATCCATCCATACGACTTTTGGGCAAAGTGAATCCATCCATACGACTTTTGGGCAAAGTGAATCCATCCATACGACTTTTGGGCAAAGTGAATCCATCCATACGACTTTTGGGCAAAGTGAATCCATCCATACGACTTTTGGGCAAAGTGAATCCATCCATACGACTTTTGGGCAAAGTGAATCCATCCATACGACTTTTGGGCAAAGTGAATCCATCCATACGACTTTTGGGCAAAGTGAATCCATCCATACGACTTTTGGGCAAAGTGAATCCATCCATACGACTTTTGGGCAAAGTGAATCCATCCATACGACTTTTGGGCAAAGTGAATCCATCCATACGACTTTTGGGCAAAGTGAATCCATCCATGCGACTTTTGGGCAAAGTGAATCCATCCATACGACTTTTGGGCAAAGTGAATCCATCCATACGACTTTTGGGCAAAGTGAATCCATCCATACGACTTTTGGGCAAAGTGAATCCATCCATACGACTTTTGGGCAAAGTGAATCCATCCATACGACTTTTGGGCAAAGTGAATCCATCCATACGACTTTTGGGCAAAGTGAATCCATCCATACGACTTTTGGGCAAAGTGAATCCATCCATACGACTTTTGGGCAAAGTGAATCCATCCATACGACTTTTGGGCAAAGTGAATCCATCCATACGACTTTTGGGCAAAGTGAATCCATCCATACGACTTTTGGGCAAAGTGAATCCATCCATACGACTTTTGGGCAAAGTGAATCCATCCATACGACTTTTGGGCAAAGTGAATCCATCCATACGACTTTTGGGCAAAGTGAATCCATCCATACGACTTTTGGGCAAAGTGAATCCATCCATACGACTTTTGGGCAAAGTGAATCCATCCATACGACTTTTGGGCAAAGTGAATCCATCCATACGACTTTTGGGCAAAGTGAATCCATCCATACGACTTTTGGGCAAAGTGAATCCATCCATACGACTTTTGGGCAAAGTGAATCCATCCATACGACTTTTGGGCAAAGTGAATCCATCCATGCGACTTTTGGGCAAAGTGAATCCATCCATACGACTTTTGGGCAAAGTGAATCCATCCATACGACTTTTGGGCAAAGTGAATCCATCCATACGACTTTTGGGCAAAGTGAATCCATCCATACGACTTTTGGGCAAAGTGAATCCATCCATACGACTTTTGGGCAAAGTGAATCCATCCATACGACTTTTGGGCAAAGTGAATCCATCCATACGACTTTTGGGCAAAGTGAATCCATCCATACGACTTTTGGGCAAAGTGAATCCATCCATACGACTTTTGGGCAAAGTGAATCCATCCATACGACTTTTGGGCAAAGTGAATCCATCCATACGACTTTTGGGCAAAGTGAATCCATCCATACGACTTTTGGGCAAAGTGAATCCCTCCATGCGACTTTTGGGCAAAGTGAATCCATCCATACGACTTTTGGGCAAAGTGAATCCATCCATACGACTTTTGGGCAAAGTGAATCCCTCCATGCGACTTTTGGGCAAAGTGAATCCATCCATACGACTTTTGGGCAAAGTGAATCCATCCATACGACTTTTGGGCAAAGTGAATCCATCCATACGACTTTTGGGCAAAGTGAATCCATCCATACGACTTTTGGGCAAAGTGAATCCATCCATACGACTTTTGGGCAAAGTGAATCCATCCATACGACTTTTGGGCAAAGTGAATCCATCCATACGACTTTTGGGCAAAGTGAATCCATCCATACGACTTTTGGGCAAAGTGAATCCATCCATACGACTTTTGGGCAAAGTGAATCCATCCATACGACTTTTGGGCAAAGTGAATCCATCCATACGACTTTTGGGCAAAGTGAATCCATCCATACGACTTTTGGGCAAAGTGAATCCATCCATACGACTTTTGGGCAAAGTGAATCCATCAAACTCTTCCGTAAAAAACTCCTAGTGAATCCCTCCATGCGACTTTTGGGCAAAGTGAATCCCTCCATGCGACTTTTGGGCAAAGTGAATCCATCCATACGACTTTTGGGCAAAGTGAATCCCTCGATGCGACTTTTGGGCAAAGTGAATCCATCAAACTCTTCCGTAAAAAACTCCTAGTGAATCCCTCGATGCGACTTTTGGGCAAAGTGAATCCATCCATACGACTTTTGGGCAAAGTGAATCCATCCATACGACTTTTGGGCAAAGTGAATCCATCCATACGACTTTTGGGCAAAGTGAATCCATCCATACGACTTTTGGGCAAAGTGAATCCATCCATACGACTTTTGGGCAAAGTGAATCCATCCATACGACTTTTGGGCAAAGTGAATCCATCCATGCGACTTTTGGGCAAAGTGAATCCATCCATACGACTTTTGGGCAAAGTGAATCCATCCATACGACTTTTGGGCAAAGTGAATCCATCCATACGAATTTTGGGCAAAGTGAATCCATCCATACGACTTTTGGGCAAAGTGAATCCATCCATACGACTTTTGGGCAAAGTGAATCCATCCATACGACTTTTGGGCAAAGTGAATCCATCCATACGACTTTTGGGCAAAGTGAATCCATCAAACTCTTCCGTAAAAAACTCCTAGTGAATCCCTCCATGCGACTTTTGGGCAAAGTGAATCCATCCATACGACTTTTGGGCAAAGTGAATCCATCAAACTCTTCCGTAAAAAACTCCTAGTGAATCCCTCGATGCGACTTTTGGGCAAAGTGAATCCATCAAACTCTTCCGTAAAAAACTCCTAGTGAATCCCTCGATGCGACTTTTGGGCAAAGTGAATCCATCCATACGACTTTTGGGCAAAGTGAATCCATCCATACGACTTTTGGGCAAAGTGAATCCCTCGATGCGACTTTTGGGCAAAGTGAATCCATCCATACGACTTTTGGGCAAAGTGAATCCATCCATACGACTTTTGGGCAAAGTGAATCCCTCGATGCGACTTTTGGGCAAAGTGAATCCATCCATACGACTTTTGGGCAAAGTGAATCCATCCATACGACTTTTGGGCAAAGTGAATCCATCCATACGACTTTTGGGCAAAGTGAATCCCTCGATGCGACTTTTGGGCAAAGTGAATCCCTCCATGCGACTTTTGGGCAAAGTGAATCCATCCATACGACTTTTGGGCAAAGTGAATCCATCCATACGACTTTTGGGCAAAGTGAATCCCTCGATGCGACTTTTGGGCAAAGTGAATCCATCCATACGACTTTTGGGCAAAGTGAATCCATCCATACGACTTTTGGGCAAAGTGAATCCCTCGATGCGACTTTTGGGCAAAGTGAATCCATCCATACGACTTTTGGGCAAAGTGAATCCATCCATACGACTTTTGGGCAAAGTGAATCCATCCATACGACTTTTGGGCAAAGTGAATCCCTCGATGCGACTTTTGGGCAAAGTGAATCCATCCATACGACTTTTGGGCAAAGTGAATCCATCCATACGACTTTTGGGCAAAGTGAATCCATCCATACGACTTTTGGGCAAAGTGAATCCATCCATACGACTTTTGGGCAAAGTGAATCCATCCATACGACTTTTGGGCAAAGTGAATCCCTCGATGCGACTTTTGGGCAAAGTGAATCCATCCATACGACTTTTGGGCAAAGTGAATCCATCCATACGACTTTTGGGCAAAGTGAATCCATCCATACGACTTTTGGGCAAAGTGAATCCCTCGATGCGACTTTTGGGCAAAGTGAATCCATAAATACGACTTTTGGGCAAAGTGAATCCATCCATACGACTTTTGGGCAAAGTGAATCCCTCGATGCGACTTTTGGGCAAAGTGAATCCATCCATACGACTTTTGGGCAAAGTGAATCCATCCATACGACTTTTGGGCAAAGTGAATCCCTCGATGCGACTTTTGGGCAAAGTGAATCCATCCATACGACTTTTGGGCAAAGTGAATCCATCCATACGACTTTTGGGCAAAGTGAATCCCTCCATGCGACTTTTGGGCAAAGTGAATCCATCCATACGACTTTTGGGCAAAGTGAATCCATCCATGCGACTTTTGGGCAAAGTGAATCCATCCATACGACTTTTGGGCAAAGTGAATCCATCCATACGACTTTTGGGCAAAGTGAATCCATCCATACGACTTTTGGGCAAAGTGAATCCATCCATACGACTTTTGGGCAAAGTGAATCCATCCATACGACTTTTGGGCAAAGTGAATCCATCCATACGACTTTTGGGCAAAGTGAATCCATCCATACGACTTTTGGGCAAAGTGAATCCATCCATACGACTTTTGGGCAAAGTGAATCCATCCATACGACTTTTGGGCAAAGTGAATCCATCCATACGACTTTTGGGCAAAGTGAATCCATCCATACGACTTTTGGGCAAAGTGAATCCATCCATACGACTTTTGGGCAAAGTGAATCCCTCCATGCGACTTTTGGGCAAAGTGAATCCATCCATACGACTTTTGGGCAAAGTGAATCCATCCATACGACTTTTGGGCAAAGTGAATCCCTCCATGCGACTTTTGGGCAAAGTGAATCCATCCATACGACTTTTGGGCAAAGTGAATCCATCCATACGACTTTTGGGCAAAGTGAATCCATCCATACGACTTTTGGGCAAAGTGAATCCATCCATACGACTTTTGGGCAAAGTGAATCCATCCATACGAATTTTGGGCAAAGTGAATCCATCCATACGACTTTTGGGCAAAGTGAATCCATCCATACGACTTTTGGGCAAAGTGAATCCATCCATACGACTTTTGGGCAAAGTGAATCCATCCATACGACTTTTGGGCAAAGTGAATCCATCCATACGACTTTTGGGCAAAGTGAATCCATCCATACGACTTTTGGGCAAAGTGAATCCATCCATACGACTTTTGGGCAAAGTGAATCCATCCATACGACTTTTGGGCAAAGTGAATCCATCCATACGACTTTTGGGCAAAGTGAATCCATCCATACGACTTTTGGGCAAAGTGAATCCATCCATACGACTTTTGGGCAAAGTGAATCCATCCATACGACTTTTGGGCAAAGTGAATCCCTCGATGCGACTTTTGGGCAAAGTGAATCCATCCATACGACTTTTGGGCAAAGTGAATCCATCCATACGACTTTTGGGCAAAGTGAATCCATCCATACGACTTTTGGGCAAAGTGAATCCATCCATACGACTTTTGGGCAAAGTGAATCCATCCATACGACTTTTGGGCAAAGTGAATCCCTCGATGCGACTTTTGGGCAAAGTGAATCCATCCATACGACTTTTGGGCAAAGTGAATCCATCCATACGACTTTTGGGCAAAGTGAATCCATCCATACGACTTTTGGGCAAAGTGAATCCCTCGATGCGACTTTTGGGCAAAGTGAATCCATCCATACGACTTTTGGGCAAAGTGAATCCATCCATACGACTTTTGGGCAAAGTGAATCCATCCATACGACTTTTGGGCAAAGTGAATCCATCCATACGACTTTTGGGCAAAGTGAATCCCTCGATGCGACTTTTGGGCAAAGTGAATCCATCCATACGACTTTTGGGCAAAGTGAATCCATCCATACGACTTTTGGGCAAAGTGAATCCCTCGATGCGACTTTTGGGCAAAGTGAATCCATCCATACGACTTTTGGGCAAAGTGAATCCATCCATACGACTTTTGGGCAAAGTGAATCCCTCCATGCGACTTTTGGGCAAAGTGAATCCATCCATACGACTTTTGGGCAAAGTGAATCCATCCATGCGACTTTTGGGCAAAGTGAATCCATCCATACGACTTTTGGGCAAAGTGAATCCATCCATACGACTTTTGGGCAAAGTGAATCCATCCATACGACTTTTGGGCAAAGTGAATCCATCCATACGACTTTTGGGCAAAGTGAATCCATCCATACGACTTTTGGGCAAAGTGAATCCATCCATACGACTTTTGGGCAAAGTGAATCCATCCATACGACTTTTGGGCAAAGTGAATCCATCCATACGACTTTTGGGCAAAGTGAATCCATCCATACGACTTTTGGGCAAAGTGAATCCATCCATACGACTTTTGGGCAAAGTGAATCCATCCATACGACTTTTGGGCAAAGTGAATCCATCCATACGACTTTTGGGCAAAGTGAATCCCTCCATGCGACTTTTGGGCAAAGTGAATCCATCCATACGACTTTTGGGCAAAGTGAATCCATCCATACGACTTTTGGGCAAAGTGAATCCCTCCATGCGACTTTTGGGCAAAGTGAATCCATCCATACGACTTTTGGGCAAAGTGAATCCATCCATACGACTTTTGGGCAAAGTGAATCCATCCATACGACTTTTGGGCAAAGTGAATCCATCCATACGACTTTTGGGCAAAGTGAATCCATCCATACGAATTTTGGGCAAAGTGAATCCATCCATACGACTTTTGGGCAAAGTGAATCCATCCATACGACTTTTGGGCAAAGTGAATCCATCCATACGACTTTTGGGCAAAGTGAATCCATCCATACGACTTTTGGGCAAAGTGAATCCATCCATACGACTTTTGGGCAAAGTGAATCCATCCATACGACTTTTGGGCAAAGTGAATCCATCCATACGACTTTTGGGCAAAGTGAATCCATCCATACGACTTTTGGGCAAAGTGAATCCATCCATACGACTTTTGGGCAAAGTGAATCCATCCATACGACTTTTGGGCAAAGTGAATCCATCCATACGACTTTTGGGCAAAGTGAATCCATCCATACGACTTTTGGGCAAAGTGAATCCATCAAACTCTTCCGTAAAAAACTCCTAGTGAATCCCTCCATGCGACTTTTGGGCAAAGTGAATCCCTCCATGCGACTTTTGGGCAAAGTGAATCCATCCATACGACTTTTGGGCAAAGTGAATCCCTCGATGCGACTTTTGGGCAAAGTGAATCCATCAAACTCTTCCGTAAAAAACTCCTAGTGAATCCCTCGATGCGACTTTTGGGCAAAGTGAATCCATCCATACGACTTTTGGGCAAAGTGAATCCATCCATACGACTTTTGGGCAAAGTGAATCCATCCATACGACTTTTGGGCAAAGTGAATCCATCCATACGACTTTTGGGCAAAGTGAATCCATCCATACGACTTTTGGGCAAAGTGAATCCATCCATACGACTTTTGGGCAAAGTGAATCCATCCATGCGACTTTTGGGCAAAGTGAATCCATCCATACGACTTTTGGGCAAAGTGAATCCATCCATACGACTTTTGGGCAAAGTGAATCCATCCATACGAATTTTGGGCAAAGTGAATCCATCCATACGACTTTTGGGCAAAGTGAATCCATCCATACGACTTTTGGGCAAAGTGAATCCATCCATACGACTTTTGGGCAAAGTGAATCCATCCATACGACTTTTGGGCAAAGTGAATCCATCAAACTCTTCCGTAAAAAACTCCTAGTGAATCCCTCCATGCGACTTTTGGGCAAAGTGAATCCATCCATACGACTTTTGGGCAAAGTGAATCCCTCGATGCGACTTTTGGGCAAAGTGAATCCATCAAACTCTTCCGTAAAAAACTCCTAGTGAATCCCTCGATGCGACTTTTGGGCAAAGTGAATCCATCCATACGACTTTTGGGCAAAGTGAATCCATCCATACGACTTTTGGGCAAAGTGAATCCCTCGATGCGACTTTTGGGCAAAGTGAATCCATCCATACGACTTTTGGGCAAAGTGAATCCATCCATACGACTTTTGGGCAAAGTGAATCCCTCGATGCGACTTTTGGGCAAAGTGAATCCATCCATACGACTTTTGGGCAAAGTGAATCCATCCATACGACTTTTGGGCAAAGTGAATCCATCCATACGACTTTTGGGCAAAGTGAATCCCTCGATGCGACTTTTGGGCAAAGTGAATCCCTCCATGCGACTTTTGGGCAAAGTGAATCCATCCATACGACTTTTGGGCAAAGTGAATCCATCCATACGACTTTTGGGCAAAGTGAATCCCTCGATGCGACTTTTGGGCAAAGTGAATCCATCCATACGACTTTTGGGCAAAGTGAATCCATCCATACGACTTTTGGGCAAAGTGAATCCCTCGATGCGACTTTTGGGCAAAGTGAATCCATCCATACGACTTTTGGGCAAAGTGAATCCATCCATACGACTTTTGGGCAAAGTGAATCCATCCATACGACTTTAGAGACCCCACTGAATCCGCCACCAGCGTAAAAAATGTAACAAAAAGTACGCGTCCACCGCAGAGCCCCTCGGAACATTCCACGACCCCACTGAAACCACCACCAGCGTAAAAAATGTAACAAAAAGTACGCGTCCACCGCAGAGCCCCTCGGAACATTCCACGACCCCGCTGAATCCACCACCAGCGCAAAAAATGTAACAAAAAGTACGCGTCCACCGCAGAGCCCCTCGGAACATTCCACGACCCCACTGAATCCACCACCAGCGTTAAAAATGTAACAAAAAGTACGCGTCCACCGGAGACCCCAGTGAAACCACCACCAGCGTAAAAAATGTAACAAAAAGTACGCGTCCACCGCAGAGCCCCTCGGAACATTCCACGACCCCACTGAATCCGCCACCAGCGTAAAAAATGTAACAAAAAGTACGCGTCCACCGTAGAGCCCCTCGGAACATTCCACGACCCCACTGAAACCACCACCAGCGTAAAAAATGTAACAAAAAGTACGCGTCCACCGGAGACCCCACTGAAACCACCACCAGCGTAAAAAATGTAACAAAAAGTACGCGTCCACCCCAGAGCCCCTCGGAACATTCCACGACCCCACTGAATCCGCCACCAGCGTAAAAAATGTAACAAAAAGTACGCGTCCACCGGAGACCCCACTGAAACCACCACCAGCGTAAAAAATGTAACAAAAAGTACGCGTCCACCCCAGAGCCCCTCGGAACATTCCACGACCCCACTGAATCCGCCACCAGCGTAAAAAATGTAACAAAAAGTACGCGTCCACCGCAGAGCCCCTCGGAACATTCCACGACCCCACTGAAGACACCACCAGCGTAAAAAATGTAACAAAAAGTACGCGTCCACCGCAGAGCCCCTCGGAACATTCCACGACCCCACTGAAACCAGCAACAGCGTAAAAAATGTAACAAAAAGTACGCGTCCACCGCAGAGCCCCTCGGAACATTCCACGACCCCACTGAAGACACTACCAGCATAAAAAATGTAACAAAAAGAACGCGTCCACCGCAGAGCCCCTCGGAACATTCCACGACCCCACTGAAACCACCACCAGCGTAAAAAATGTAACAAAAAGTACGCGTCCACCGCAGACCCAATCAGAACTCTGTTTGATGTTGCGGCTCTTCCATTTTCTGCCAATTTTCATGAAAATTTGTGCCAAAAGCTAAACACTCATGCCCTAATAAGATATAGTCCATTTCAAATGGAAAAAATTTAGTTAAAGGTAAAGTCGGGTCCAGATAGAGCATTTGCCCGTCTAGATGGTCCAACCTGACATTTTGGCATGCATTTTTATGCGTATTTCACATATATCTTGATTATTTTTATCGCTGCTTTTGCTTATTTTGAGCTATGAACTACCGAAAAAATATAAAAATCGCCGAAATCTATGTCAGATACAATTATCGAAAATTTTGAAAGAAATTGAACTCGAAAAATTTGAAGGTCCGAACCGTGCGGGAGAAGTTTTTCCATTTGAAACAGACTATAGTGATGTCGAATGTTCAAAATTCATTAGCCGAAATGGGCTACGTGCAGAAACATGTAATAGAATAGTTGATGGTATAGCTAAAAAACTAACCCATCTACCTAATTTTTTTATTACATATTCAGAATCAGCGTAAAAAACTGTGTATATAACTGTTTTGCAAAGGTTTTTAGATGGACACACAACCTTTTTAAAAGGAGGCCACAGCGAAAAGCACCCCATCGACGACGTGCCGCATCTGTTTGATGCTGTGGCTCTTCCATTTTTCAGCCAACTTTTATGAAAATTAGTATCAAGGGGTAAAAGACCATCCCGAATAAGATAGCCTGTCAGACTTTCAAAATTCTCTAGCCGAAAAGGGCTACCGAAACAACCATGAAAAAATATGTTTGATGTTATAGCTGAAAAACTAACCCACCAACCCAATTGTTTTATTACATATTCGGAACCAGCGTAAAAAACTGTATATGTAGCTGTTTTGTAAAAGTTTTTGGACGCGTGCAAAAGGTTTTAAAAAAAAGAGCCACAGCGGAAAGCGCCACAGCGAGCGGACGCAGACGGCGTACGGCGTACGGCGCCACTTTCCAAAACACGTTTGAAGTCGTAGCTCATCTATTTTTTGGGCAAATTTCATGAAAATTGGTCACTAGGGGTGATCAACAACGAGGAGCACGATGGCGAAGTCAGATTTTTGATATCTTTTAACTGAAAAAAGTTATGCCATCAAAATCAAAAAAAGGGCTTGGCATGTGCTCTGAGTAAACCCAAATCACGCTCGGCGCTTCGCGCCGGGCTCGATTCCACCAGCGTAAAAAATGTAACAAAAAGTACGCGTCCACCGCAGAGCCCTTCGGAACATTCCACGACCCCGCTGAATCCACCACCAGCGCAAAAAATGTCACAAAAAGTACGCGTCCACCGCAGAGCCCCTCGGAACATTCCACGACCCCACTGAATCCGCCACCAGCGTAAAAAATGTAACAAAAAGTACGCGTCCACCGCAGAGCCCCTCGGAACATTCCACGACCCCACTGAAACCACCAACAGCGTAAAAAATGTAACAAAAAGAACGCGTCCACCGCAGAGCCCCTCGGAACATTCCACGACCCCACTGAAACCACCAACAGCGTAAAAAATGTAACAAAAAGAACGCGTCCACCGCAGAGCCCCTCGGAACATTCCACGACCCCACTGAATCCGCCACCAGCGCAAAAAATGTAACAAAAAGAACGCGTCCACCGCAGAGCCCCTCGGAACATTCCACGACCCCACTGAATCCGCCACCAGCGTAAAAAATGTAACAAAAAGAACGCGTCCACCGCAGAGCCCCTCGGAACATTCCACGACCCCACTGAATCCGCCACCAGCGTAAAAAATGTAACAAAAAGTACGCGTCCACCGCAGAGCCCCTCGGAACATTCCACGACCCCACTGAAACCACCAACAGCGTAAAAAATGTAACAAAAAGAACGCGTCCACCGCAGACCCAATCAGAACATTCCACCA
Organism: Oscheius dolichura; assembly: GCA_932521035.1. NCBI lineage: Eukaryota > Metazoa > Nematoda > Chromadorea > Rhabditida > Rhabditidae > Oscheius > Oscheius dolichura. Next base: position 61,325 of record CAKOAU010000007.1, on the reverse strand, counting down.
GCGTAAAAAATGTAACAAAAAGTACGCGTCCACCGCAGACTCAATCAGAACATTCCACCAGCATAAAAAATGTAACAAAAAGTACGCGTCCACCGCAGACTCAATCAGAACATTCCACCAGCATAAAAAATGTAACAAAAAGTACGCGTCCACCGCAGACTCAATCAGAACATTCCACCAGCATAAAAAATGTAACAAAAAGTACGCGTCCACCGCAGACTCAATCAGAACATTCCACCAGCATAAAAAATGTAACAAAAAGTACGCGTCCACCGCAGACTCAATCAGAACATTCCACCAGCATAAAAAATGTAACAAAAAGTACGCGTCCACCGCAGACCCAATCAGAACATTCCACCAGCGTAAAAAATGTAACAAAAAGTACGCGTCCACCGCAGAGCCCCTCGGAACATTCCACGACCCCGCTGAAACCACCACCAGCGTAAAAAATGTAACAAAAAGTACGCGTCCACCGCAGAGCCCCTCGGAACATTCCACGACCCCCCTGAAACCACCACCAGCGTAAAAAATGTAACAAAAAGTACGCGTCCACCGCAGACCCCAGTGAAACCACCACCAGCGTAAAAAATGTAACAAAAAGTACGCGTCCACCGCAGACCCAATCAGAACATTCCACCAGCGTAAAAAATGTAACAAAAAGTACGCGTCCACCGGAGACCCCAGTGAAACCACCACCAGCGTAAAAAATGTAACAAAAAGTACGCGTCCACCGCAGAGCCCCTCGGAACATTCCACGACCCCGCTGAATCCACCACCAGCGCAAAAAAATGTAACAAAAAGTACGCGTCCACCGCAGAGCCCCTCGGAACATTCCACGACCCCGCTGAATCCACCACCAGCGCAAAAAATGTAACAAAAAGTACGCGTCCACCGCAGAGCCCCTCGGAACATTCCACGACCCCGCTGAAACCACCACCAGCGTAAAAAATGTAACAAAAAGTACGCGTCCACCGCAGAGCCCCTCGGAACATTCCACGACCCCGCTGAATCCACCACCCGCGTAAAAAATGTAACAAAAAGTACGCGTCCACCGGAGACCCCAGTGAAACCACCACCAGCGTAAAAAATGTAACAAAAAGTACGCGTCCACCGCAGACCCAATCAGAACATTCCACCAGCGTAAAAAATGTAACAAAAAGTACGCGTCCACCGGAGACCCCAGTGAAACCACCACCAGCGTAAAAAATGTAACAAAAAGTACGCGTCCACCGCAGAGCCCCTCGGAACATTCCACGACCCCGCTGAACCCACCACCCGCGTAAAAAATGTAACAAAAAGTACGCGTCCACCGGAGACCCCAGTGAAACCACCACCAGCGTAAAAAATGTAACAAAAAGTACGCGTCCACCGCAGAGCCCCTCGGAACATTCCACGACCCCGCTGAACCCACCACCCGCGTAAAAAATGTAACAAAAAGTACGCGTCCACCGCAGACCCAATCAGAACATTCCACCAGCGTAAAAAATGTAACAAAAAGTACGCGTCCACCGCAGAGCCCCTCGGAACATTCCACGACCCCCTGAACCCACCACCCGCGTAAAAAATGTAACAAAAAGTACGCGTCCACCGCAGAGCCCCTCGGAACATTCCACGACCCCGCTGAATCCACCACCAGCGTAAAAAATGTAACAAAAAGTACGCGTCCACCGGAGACCCCAGTGAAACCACCACCAGCGTAAAAAATGTAACAAAAAGTACGCGTCCACCACAGAGCCCCTCGGAACATTCCACGACCCCGCTGAATCCACCACCAGCGTAAAAAATGTAACAAAAAGTACGCGTCCACCGCAGAGCCCCTCGGAACATTCCACGACCCCGCTGAAACCACCACCAGCGTAAAAAATGTAACAAAAAGTACGCGTCCACCGCAGACCCAATCAGAACATTCCACCAGCATAAAAAATGTAACAAAAAGTACGCGTCCACCGCAGAGCCCCTCGGAACATTCCACGACCCCACTGAAGACACTACCAGCGTAAAAAATGTAACAAAAAGTACGCGTCCACCGCACAGCCCCTCGGAACATTCCACGACCCCACTGAAGACACTACCAGCGTAAAAAATGTAACAAAAAGAACGCGTCCACCGCAGACCCAATCAGAACATTCCACCAGCGTAAAAAATGTAGCAAAAAGTACGCGTCCACCGCAGAGCCCCTCGGAACATTCCACGACCCCGCTGAATCCACCACCAGCGTAAAAAATGTAACAAAAAGTACGCGTCCACCGCAGACCCAATCAGAACATTCCACCAGCGTAAAAAATGTAACAAAAAGTACGCGTCCACCGCAGAGCCCCTCGGAACATTCCACGACCCCACTGAAACCACCAACAGCGTAAAAAATGTAACAAAAAGTACGCGTCCACCGCACAGCCCCTCGGAACATTCCACGACCCCACTGAAGACACTACCAGCGTAAAAAATGTAACAAAAAGTACGCGTCCACCGCAGAGCCCCTCGGAACATTCCACGACCCCACTGAAACCACCACCAGCGTAAAAAATGTAACAAAAAGTACGCGTCCACCGCAGAGCCCCTCGGAACATTCCACGACCCCACTGAAACCACCACCAGCGTAAAAAATGTAACAAAAAGTACGCGTCCACCGCAGAGCCCCTCGGAACATTCCACGACCCCGCTGAATCCACCACCAGCGCAAAAAATGTAACAAAAAGTACGCGTCCACCGCAGAGCCCCTCGGAACATTCCACGACCCCACTGAAGACACTACCAGCGTAAAAAATGTAACAAAAAGAACGCGTCCACCGCAGAGCCCCTCGGAACATTCCACGACCCCACTGAATCCGCCACCAGCGTAAAAAATGTAACAAAAAGTACGCGTCCACCGCAGAGCCCCTCGGAACATTCCACGACCCCACTGAAACCACCACCAGCGTAAAAAATGTAACAAAAAGTACGCGTCCACCGCAGACCCAATCAGAACATTCCACCAGCGTAAAAAATGTAACAAAAAGTACGCGTCCACCGCAGAGCCCCTCGGAACATTCCACGACCCCGCTGAATCCACCACCAGCGTAAAAAATGTAACAAAAAGTACGCGTCCACCGGAGACCCCAGTGAAACCACCACCAGCGTAAAAAATGTAACAAAAAGTACGCGTCCACCGCAGACCCAATCAGAACATTCCACCAGCGTAAAAAATGTAACAAAAAGTACGCGTCCACCGCAGAGCCCCTCGGAACATTCCACGACCCCACTGAAACCACCAACAGCGTAAAAAATGTAACAAAAAGTACGCGTCCACCGCAGAGCCCCTCGGAACATTCCACGACCCCACTGAAGACACTACCAGCATAAAAAATGTAACAAAAAGTACGCGTCCACCGCAGAGCCCCTCGGAACATTCCACGACCCCACTGAAACCACCAACAGCGTAAAAAATGTAACAAAAAGTACGCGTCCACCGCAGAGCCCCTCGGAACATTCCACGACCCCACTGAAACCACCACCAGCGTAAAAATGTAACAAAATGTACGCGTCCACCGCAGAGCCCCTCGGAACATTCCACGACCCCACTGAAACCACCAACAGCGTAAAAAATGTAACAAAAAGTACGCGTCCACCGCAGAGCCCCTCGGAACATTCCACGACCCCACTGAAACCACCACCAGCGTAAAAAATGTAACAAAAAGTACGCGTCCACCGCAGAGCCCCTCGGAACATTCCACGACCCCGCTGAATCCACCACCAGCGCAAAAAATGTAACAAAAAGTACGCGTCCACCGCAGAGCCCCTCGGAACATTCCACGACCCCACTGAAGACACTACCAGCGTAAAAAATGTAACAAAAAGTACGCGTCCACCGCAGAGCCCCTCGGAACATTCCACGACCCCACTGAAACCACCACCAGCGTAAAAAATGTAACAAAAAGTACGCGTCCACCGCACAGCCCCTCGGAACATTCCACGACCCCACTGAAGACACTACCAGCGTAAAAAATGTAACAAAAAGTACGCGTCCACCGCAGACCCAATCAGAACATTCCACCAGCGTAAAAAATGTAACAATAAGTACGCGTCCACCGCAGAGCCCCTCGGAACATTCCACGACCCCACTGAAACCACCACCAGCGTAAAAAATGTAACAAAAAGTACGCGTCCACCGCACAGCCCCTCGGAACATTCCACGACCCCACTGAAGACACTACCAGCGTAAAAAATGTAACAAAAAGTACGCGTCCACCGCACAGCCCCTCGGAACATTCCACGACCCCACTGAATCCGCCACCAGCGTAAAAAATGTAACAAAAAGTACGCGTCCACCGCAGAGCCCCTCGGAACATTCCACGACCCCACTGAAACCACCACCAGCGTAAAAAATGTAACAAAAAGTACGCGTCCACCGCAGACCCAATCAGAACATTCCACCAGCGTAAAAAATGTAACAAAAAGTACGCGTCCACCGCAGAGCCCCTCGGAACATTCCACGACCCCGCTGAATCCACCACCAGCGTAAAAAATGTAACAAAAAGTACGCGTCCACCGGAGACCCCAGTGAAACCACCACCAGCGTAAAAAATGTAACAAAAAGTACGCGTCCACCGCAGACCCAATCAGAACATTCCACCAGCGTAAAAAATGTAACAAAAAGTACGCGTCCACCGCAGAGCCCCTCGGAACATTCCACGACCCCGCTGAATCCACCACCAGCGTAAAAAATGTAACAAAAAGTACGCGTCCACCGGAGACCCCAGTGAAACCACCACCAGCGTAAAAAATGTAACAAAAAGTACGCGTCCACCGCAGAGCCCCTCGGAACATTCCACGACCCCACTGAAGACACTACCAGCATAAAAAATGTAACAAAAAGAACGCGTCCACCGGAGAGCCCCTCGGAACATTCCACGACCCCACTGAAACCACCACCAGCGTAAAAAATGTAACAAAAAGTACGCGTCCACCGCAGAGCCCCTCGGAACATTCCACGACCCCACTGAAGACACTACCAGCATAAAAAATGTAACAAAAAGTACGCGTCCACCGCAGAGCCCCTCGGAACATTCCACGACCCCACTGAAACCACCAACAGCGTAAAAAATGTAACAAAAAGTACGCGTCCACCGCAGAGCCCCTCGGAACATTCCACGACCCCACTGAAACCACCACCAGCGTAAAAATGTAACAAAATGTACGCGTCCACCGCAGAGCCCCTCGGAACATTCCACGACCCCACTGAAACCACCAACAGCGTAAAAAATGTAACAAAAAGTACGCGTCCACCGCAGAGCCCCTCGGAACATTCCACGACCCCACTGAAACCACCACCAGCGTAAAAAATGTAACAAAAAGTACGCGTCCACCGCAGAGCCCCTCGGAACATTCCACGACCCCGCTGAATCCACCACCAGCGCAAAAAATGTAACAAAAAGTACGCGTCCACCGCAGAGCCCCTCGGAACATTCCACGACCCCACTGAAGACACTACCAGCGTAAAAAATGTAACAAAAAGAACGCGTCCACCGCAGAGCCCCTCGGAACATTCCACGACCCCACTGAAACCACCACCAGCGTAAAAAATGTAACAAAAAGTACGCGTCCACCGCAGAGCCCCTCGGAACATTCCACGACCCCACTGAAACCACCACCAGCGTAAAAAATGTAACAAAAAGTACGCGTCCACCGCACAGCCCCTCGGAACATTCCACGACCCCACTGAAGACACTACCAGCGTAAAAAATGTAACAAAAAGTACGCGTCCACCGCAGACCCAATCAGAACATTCCACCAGCGTAAAAAATGTAACAATAAGTACGCGTCCACCGCAGAGCCCCTCGGAACATTCCACGACCCCACTGAAACCACCACCAGCGTAAAAAATGTAACAAAAAGTACGCGTCCACCGCACAGCCCCTCGGAACATTCCACGACCCCACTGAAGACACTACCAGCGTAAAAAATGTAACAAAAAGTACGCGTCCACCGCAGAGCCCCTCGGAACATTCCACGACCCCACTGAAACCACCAACAGCGTAAAAAATGTAACAAAAAGTACGCGTCCACCGCAGAGCCCCTCGGAACATTCCACGACCCCACTGAAACCACCACCAGCGTAAAAATGTAACAAAATGTACGCGTCCACCGCAGAGCCCCTCGGAACATTCCACGACCCCACTGAAACCACCAACAGCGTAAAAAATGTAACAAAAAGTACGCGTCCACCGCAGAGCCCCTCGGAACATTCCACGACCCCACTGAAACCACCAACAGCGTAAAAAATGTAACAAAAAGTACGCGTCCACCGCAGAGCCCCTCGGAACATTCCACGACCCCACTGAAACCACCACCAGCGTAAAAATGTAACAAAATGTACGCGTCCACCGCAGAGCCCCTCGGAACATTCCACGACCCCACTGAAACCACCAACAGCGTAAAAAATGTAACAAAAAGTACGCGTCCACCGCAGAGCCCCTCGGAACATTCCACGACCCCACTGAAACCACCACCAGCGTAAAAAATGTAACAAAAAGTACGCGTCCACCGCAGAGCCCCTCGGAACATTCCACGACCCCGCTGAATCCACCACCAGCGCAAAAAATGTAACAAAAAGTACGCGTCCACCGCAGAGCCCCTCGGAACATTCCACGACCCCACTGAAGACACTACCAGCGTAAAAAATGTAACAAAAAGTACGCGTCCACCGCAGAGCCCCTCGGAACATTCCACGACCCCACTGAAACCACCACCAGCGTAAAAAATGTAACAAAAAGTACGCGTCCACCGCACAGCCCCTCGGAACATTCCACGACCCCACTGAAGACACTACCAGCGTAAAAAATGTAACAAAAAGTACGCGTCCACCGCAGACCCAATCAGAACATTCCACCAGCGTAAAAAATGTAACAATAAGTACGCGTCCACCGCAGAGCCCCTCGGAACATTCCACGACCCCACTGAAACCACCACCAGCGTAAAAAATGTAACAAAAAGTACGCGTCCACCGCACAGCCCCTCGGAACATTCCACGACCCCACTGAAGACACTACCAGCGTAAAAAATGTAACAAAAAGTACGCGTCCACCGCACAGCCCCTCGGAACATTCCACGACCCCACTGAATCCGCCACCAGCGTAAAAAATGTAACAAAAAGTACGCGTCCACCGCAGAGCCCCTCGGAACATTCCACGACCCCACTGAAACCACCACCAGCGTAAAAAATGTAACAAAAAGTACGCGTCCACCGCAGACCCAATCAGAACATTCCACCAGCGTAAAAAATGTAACAAAAAGTACGCGTCCACCGCAGAGCCCCTCGGAACATTCCACGACCCCGCTGAATCCACCACCAGCGTAAAAAATGTAACAAAAAGTACGCGTCCACCGGAGACCCCAGTGAAACCACCACCAGCGTAAAAAATGTAACAAAAAGTACGCGTCCACCGCAGACCCAATCAGAACATTCCACCAGCGTAAAAAATGTAACAAAAAGTACGCGTCCACCGCAGAGCCCCTCGGAACATTCCACGACCCCGCTGAATCCACCACCAGCGTAAAAAATGTAACAAAAAGTACGCGTCCACCGGAGACCCCAGTGAAACCACCACCAGCGTAAAAAATGTAACAAAAAGTACGCGTCCACCGCAGAGCCCCTCGGAACATTCCACGACCCCACTGAAGACACTACCAGCATAAAAAATGTAACAAAAAGAACGCGTCCACCGGAGAGCCCCTCGGAACATTCCACGACCCCACTGAAACCACCACCAGCGTAAAAAATGTAACAAAAAGTACGCGTCCACCGCAGAGCCCCTCGGAACATTCCACGACCCCACTGAAGACACTACCAGCATAAAAAATGTAACAAAAAGTACGCGTCCACCGCAGAGCCCCTCGGAACATTCCACGACCCCACTGAAACCACCAACAGCGTAAAAAATGTAACAAAAAGTACGCGTCCACCGCAGAGCCCCTCGGAACATTCCACGACCCCACTGAAACCACCACCAGCGTAAAAATGTAACAAAATGTACGCGTCCACCGCAGAGCCCCTCGGAACATTCCACGACCCCACTGAAACCACCAACAGCGTAAAAAATGTAACAAAAAGTACGCGTCCACCGCAGAGCCCCTCGGAACATTCCACGACCCCACTGAAACCACCACCAGCGTAAAAAATGTAACAAAAAGTACGCGTCCACCGCAGAGCCCCTCGGAACATTCCACGACCCCGCTGAATCCACCACCAGCGCAAAAAATGTAACAAAAAGTACGCGTCCACCGCAGAGCCCCTCGGAACATTCCACGACCCCACTGAAGACACTACCAGCGTAAAAAATGTAACAAAAAGAACGCGTCCACCGCAGAGCCCCTCGGAACATTCCACGACCCCACTGAAACCACCACCAGCGTAAAAAATGTAACAAAAAGTACGCGTCCACCGCAGAGCCCCTCGGAACATTCCACGACCCCACTGAAACCACCACCAGCGTAAAAAATGTAACAAAAAGTACGCGTCCACCGCACAGCCCCTCGGAACATTCCACGACCCCACTGAAGACACTACCAGCGTAAAAAATGTAACAAAAAGTACGCGTCCACCGCAGACCCAATCAGAACATTCCACCAGCGTAAAAAATGTAACAATAAGTACGCGTCCACCGCAGAGCCCCTCGGAACATTCCACGACCCCACTGAAACCACCACCAGCGTAAAAAATGTAACAAAAAGTACGCGTCCACCGCACAGCCCCTCGGAACATTCCACGACCCCACTGAAGACACTACCAGCGTAAAAAATGTAACAAAAAGTACGCGTCCACCGCAGAGCCCCTCGGAACATTCCACGACCCCACTGAAACCACCAACAGCGTAAAAAATGTAACAAAAAGTACGCGTCCACCGCAGAGCCCCTCGGAACATTCCACGACCCCACTGAAACCACCACCAGCGTAAAAATGTAACAAAATGTACGCGTCCACCGCAGAGCCCCTCGGAACATTCCACGACCCCACTGAAACCACCAACAGCGTAAAAAATGTAACAAAAAGTACGCGTCCACCGCAGAGCCCCTCGGAACATTCCACGACCCCACTGAAACCACCACCAGCGTAAAAAATGTAACAAAAAGTACGCGTCCACCGCAGAGCCCCTCGGAACATTCCACGACCCCGCTGAATCCACCACCAGCGCAAAAAATGTAACAAAAAGTACGCGTCCACCGCAGAGCCCCTCGGAACATTCCACGACCCCACTGAAGACACTACCAGCGTAAAAAATGTAACAAAAAGAACGCGTCCACCGCAGAGCCCCTCGGAACATTCCACGACCCCACTGAAACCACCACCAGCGTAAAAAATGTAACAAAAAGTACGCGTCCACCGCAGAGCCCCTCGGAACATTCCACGACCCCACTGAAACCACCACCAGCGTAAAAAATGTAACAAAAAGTACGCGTCCACCGCACAGCCCCTCGGAACATTCCACGACCCCACTGAAGACACTACCAGCGTAAAAAATGTAACAAAAAGTACGCGTCCACCGCAGACCCAATCAGAACATTCCACCAGCGTAAAAAATGTAACAATAAGTACGCGTCCACCGCAGAGCCCCTCGGAACATTCCACGACCCCACTGAAACCACCACCAGCGTAAAAAATGTAACAATAAGTACGCGTCCACCGCACAGCCCCTCGGAACATTCCACGACCCCACTGAAGACACTACCAGCGTAAAAAATGTAACAAAAAGTACGCGTCCACCGCACAGCCCCTCGGAACATTCCACGACCCCACTGAAACCACCACCAGCGTAAAAAATGTAACAAAAAGTACGCGTCCACCGCAGACCCAATCAGAACATTCCACCAGCGTAAAAAATGTAACAAAAAGTACGCGTCCACCGCAGAGCCCCTCGGAACATTCCACGACCCCGCTGAATCCACCACCAGCGTAAAAAATGTAACAAAAAGTACGCGTCCACCGGAGACCCCAGTGAAACCACCACCAGCGTAAAAAATGTAACAAAAAGTACGCGTCCACCGCAGACCCAATCAGAACATTCCACCAGCGTAAAAAATGTAACAAAAAGTACGCGTCCACCGCAGAGCCCCTCGGAACATTCCACGACCCCGCTGAATCCACCACCAGCGTAAAAAATGTAACAAAAAGTACGCGTCCACCGGAGACCCCAGTGAAACCACCACCAGCGTAAAAAATGTAACAAAAAGTACGCGTCCACCGCAGAGCCCCTCGGAACATTCCACGACCCCACTGAAGACACTACCAGCATAAAAAATGTAACAAAAAGAACGCGTCCACCGGAGAGCCCCTCGGAACATTCCACGACCCCACTGAAACCACCACCAGCGTAAAAAATGTAACAAAAAGTACGCGTCCACCGCAGAGCCCCTCGGAACATTCCACGACCCCACTGAAACCACCACCAGCATAAAAAATGTAACAAAAAGAACGCGTCCACCGGAGAGCCCCTCGGAACATTCCACGACCCCACTGAAACCACCACCAGCGTAAAAAATGTAACAAAAAGTACGCGTCCACCGCAGACCCAATCAGAACATTCCACCAGCGTAAAAAATGTAACAAAAAGTACGCGTCCACCGCAGAGCCCCTCGGAACATTCCACGACCCCACTGAAACCACCACCAGCGTAAAAAATGTAACAAAAAGTACGCGTCCACCGCAGAGCCCCTCGGAACATTCCACGACCCCACTGAAACCACCACCAGCGTAAAAAATGTAACAAAAAGTACGCGTCCACCGCACAGCCCCTCGGAACATTCCACGACCCCACTGAAGACACTACCAGCGTAAAAAATGTAACAAAAAGTACGCGTCCACCGCAGACCCAATCAGAACATTCCACCAGCGTAAAAAATGTAACAATAAGTACGCGTCCACCGCAGAGCCCCTCGGAACATTCCACGACCCCACTGAAACCACCACCAGCGTAAAAAATGTAACAAAAAGTACGCGTCCACCGCACAGCCCCTCGGAACATTCCACGACCCCACTGAAGACACTACCAGCGTAAAAAATGTAACAAAAAGTACGCGTCCACCGCACAGCCCCTCGGAACATTCCACGACCCCACTGAATCCGCCACCAGCGTAAAAAATGTAACAAAAAGTACGCGTCCACCGCAGAGCCCCTCGGAACATTCCACGACCCCACTGAAACCACCACCAGCGTAAAAAATGTAACAAAAAGTACGCGTCCACCGCAGACCCAATCAGAACATTCCACCAGCGTAAAAAATGTAACAAAAAGTACGCGTCCACCGCAGAGCCCCTCGGAACATTCCACGACCCCGCTGAATCCACCACCAGCGTAAAAAATGTAACAAAAAGTACGCGTCCACCGGAGACCCCAGTGAAACCACCACCAGCGTAAAAAATGTAACAAAAAGTACGCGTCCACCGCAGACCCAATCAGAACATTCCACCAGCGTAAAAAATGTAACAAAAAGTGCGCGTCCACCGCAGAGCCCCTCGGAACATTCCACGACCCCGCTGAATCCACCACCAGCGTAAAAAATGTAACAAAAAGTACGCGTCCACCGGAGACCCCAGTGAAACCACCACCAGCGTAAAAAATGTAACAAAAAGTACGCGTCCACCGCAGAGCCCCTCGGAACATTCCACGACCCCACTGAAGACACTACCAGCATAAAAAATGTAACAAAAAGAACGCGTCCACCGGAGAGCCCCTCGGAACATTCCACGACCCCACTGAAACCACCACCAGCGTAAAAAATGTAACAAAAAGTACGCGTCCACCGCAGAGCCCCTCGGAACATTCCACGACCCCACTGAAACCACCACCAGCATAAAAAATGTAACAAAAAGAACGCGTCCACCGGAGAGCCCCTCGGAACATTCCACGACCCCACTGAAACCACCACCAGCGTAAAAAATGTAACAAAAAGTACGCGTCCACCGCAGACCCAATCAGAACATTCCACCAGCGTAAAAAATGTAACAAAAAGTACGCGTCCACCGCAGAGCCCCTCGGAACATTCCACGACCCCACTGAAACCACCACCAGCGTAAAAAATGTAACAAAAAGTACGCGTCCACCGCAGACCCAATCAGAACATTCCACCAGCGTAAAAAATGTAACAAAAAGTACGCGTCCACCGCACAGCCCCTCGGAACATTCCACGACCCCACTGAAGACACTACCAGCGTAAAAAAATGTAACAAAAAGTACGCGTCCACCGCACAGCCCCTCGGAACATTCCACGACCCCACTGAAGACACTACCAGCGTAAAAAATGTAACAAAAAGTACGCGTCCACCGCAGAGCCCCTCGGAACATTCCACGACCCCACTGAAACCACCACCAGCGTAAAAAATGTAACAAAAAGTACGCGTCCACCGCAGAGCCCCTCGGAACATTCCACGACCCCACTGAAACCACCACCAGCGTAAAAAATGTAACAAAAAGTACGCGTCCACCGCAGAGCCCCTCGGAACATTCCACGACCCCACTGAAGACACTACCAGCATAAAAAATGTAACAAAATGTACGCGTCCACCGCAGAGCCCCTCGGAACATTCCACGACCCCACTGAAACCACCAACAGCGTAAAAAATGTAACAAAAAGTACGCGTCCACCGCAGAGCCCCTCGGAACATTCCACGACCCCACTGAAACCACCAACAGCGTAAAAAATGTAACAAAAAGTACGCGTCCACCGGAGACCCCACTGAATCCGCCACCAGCGTAAAAAATGTAACAAAAAGTACGCGTCCACCGCAGAGCCCCTCGGAACATTCCACGACCCCGCTGAATCCACCACCAGCGCAAAAAATGTAACAAAAAGTACGCGTCCACCGGAGACCCCACTGAATCCGCCACCAGCGTAAAAAATGTAACAAAAAGTACGCGTCCACCGCAGAGCCCCTCGGAACATTCCACGACCCCACTGAAGACACTACCAGCGTAAAAAATGTAACAAAAAGTACGCGTCCACCGCACAGCCCCTCGGAACATTCCACGACCCCACTGAAGACACTACCAGCGTAAAAAATGTAACAAAAAGTACGCGTCCACCGCAGAGCCCCTCGGAACATTCCACGACCCCACTGAAACCACCACCAGCGTAAAAAATGTAACAAAAAGTACGCGTCCACCGCAGAGCCCCTCGGAACATTCCACGACCCCACTGAAACCACCACCAGCGTAAAAAATGTAACAAAAAGTACGCGTCCACCGCAGAGCCCCTCGGAACATTCCACGACCCCACTGAAGACACTACCAGCATAAAAAATGTAACAAAAAGTACGCGTCCACCGCAGAGCCCCTCGGAACATTCCACGACCCCACTGAAACCACCAACAGCGTAAAAAATGTAACAAAAAGTACGCGTCCACCGCAGAGCCCCTCGGAACATTCCACGACCCCACTGAAACCACCACCAGCGTAAAAAATGTAACAAAATGTACGCGTCCACCGCAGAGCCCCTCGGAACATTCCACGACCCCACTGAAACCACCAACAGCGTAAAAAATGTAACAAAAAGTACGCGTCCACCGCAGAGCCCCTCGGAACATTCCACGACCCCACTGAAACCACCAACAGCGTAAAAAATGTAACAAAAAGTACGCGTCCACCGGAGACCCCACTGAATCCGCCACCAGCGTAAAAAATGTAACAAAAAGTACGCGTCCACCGCAGAGCCCCTCGGAACATTCCACGACCCCGCTGAATCCACCACCAGCGCAAAAAATGTAACAAAAAGTACGCGTCCACCGCAGAGCCCCTCGGAACATTCCACGACCCCACTGAAGACACTACCAGCGTAAAAAATGTAACAAAAAGTACGCGTCCACCGCACAGCCCCTCGGAACATTCCACGACCCCACTGAAGACACTACCAGCGTAAAAAATGTAACAAAAAGTACGCGTCCACCGCAGAGCCCCTCGGAACATTCCACGACCCCACTGAAACCACCACCAGCGTAAAAAATGTAACAAAAAGTACGCGTCCACCGCAGAGCCCCTCGGAACATTCCACGACCCCACTGAAACCACCACCAGCGTAAAAAATGTAACAAAAAGTACGCGTCCACCGCAGAGCCCCTCGGAACATTCCACGACCCCACTGAAGACACTACCAGCATAAAAAATGTAACAAAAAGTACGCGTCCACCGCAGAGCCCCTCGGAACATTCCACGACCCCACTGAAACCACCAACAGCGTAAAAAATGTAACAAAAAGTACGCGTCCACCGCAGAGCCCCTCGGAACATTCCACGACCCCACTGAAGACACTACCAGCGTAAAAAATGTAACAAAAAGTACGCGTCCACCGCAGAGCCCCTCGGAACATTCCACGACCCCACTGAAGACACTACCAGCGTAAAAAATGTAACAAAAAGTACGCGTCCACCGCACAGCCCCTCGGAACATTCCACGACCCCACTGAAGACACTACCAGCGTAAAAAATGTAACAAAAAGTACGCGTCCACCGGAGACCCCACTGAATCCGCCACCAGCGTAAAAAATGTAACAAAAAGTACGCGTCCACCGCAGAGCCCCTCGGAACATTCCACGACCCCACTGAAACCACCACCAGCGTAAAAATGTAACAAAATGTACGCGTCCACCGCAGAGCCCCTCGGAACATTCCACGACCCCACTGAAACCACCAACAGCGTAAAAAATGTAACAAAAAGTACGCGTCCACCGCAGAGCCCCTCGGAACATTCCACGACCCCACTGAAACCACCACCAGCGTAAAAAATGTAACAAAATGTACGCGTCCACCGCAGAGCCCCTCGGAACATTCCACGACCCCACTGAAGACACTACCAGCGTAAAAAATGTAACAAAAAGTACGCGTCCACCGCACAGCCCCTCGGAACATTCCACGACCCCACTGAAGACACTACCAGCGTAAAAAATGTAACAAAAAGTACGCGTCCACCGCACAGCCCCTCGGAACATTCCACGACCCCACTGAAGACACTACCAGCGTAAAAAATGTAACAAAAAGTACGCGTCCACCGCACAGCCCCTCGGAACATTCCACGACCCCACTGAAACCACCACCAGCGTAAAAAATGTAACAAAAAGTACGCGTCCACCGCAGAGCCCCTCGGAACATTCCACGACCCCACTGAAGACACTACCAGCATAAAAAATGTAACAAAAAGTACGCGTCCACCGCAGAGCCCCTCGGAACATTCCACGACCCCACTGAAACCACCAACAGCGTAAAAAATGTAACAAAAAGTACGCGTCCACCGCAGAGCCCCTCGGAACATTCCACGACCCCACTGAAACCACCACCAGCGTAAAAAATGTAACAAAATGTACGCGTCCACCGCAGAGCCCCTCGGAACATTCCACGACCCCACTGAAACCACCAACAGCGTAAAAAATGTAACAAAAAGTACGCGTCCACCGCAGAGCCCCTCGGAACATTCCACGACCCCACTGAAACCACCAACAGCGTAAAAAATGTAACAAAAAGTACGCGTCCACCGGAGACCCCACTGAATCCGCCACCAGCGTAAAAAATGTAACAAAAAGTACGCGTCCACCGCAGAGCCCCTCGGAACATTCCACGACCCCGCTGAATCCACCACCAGCGCAAAAAATGTAACAAAAAGTACGCGTCCACCGCAGAGCCCCTCGGAACATTCCACGACCCCGCTGAATCCACCACCAGCGTAAAAAATGTAACAAAAAGTACGCGTCCACCGGAGACCCCAGTGAAACCACCACCAGCGTAAAAAATGTAACAAAAAGTACGCGTCCACCGCAGAGCCCCTCGGAACATTCCACGACCCCACTGAAACCACCACCAGCGTAAAAATGTAACAAAATGTACGCGTCCACCGCAGAGCCCCTCGGAACATTCCACGACCCCACTGAAACCACCAACAGCGTAAAAAATGTAACAAAAAGTACGCGTCCACCGCAGAGCCCCTCGGAACATTCCACGACCCCACTGAAGACACTACCAGCGTAAAAAATGTAACAAAAAGTACGCGTCCACCGCAGAGCCCCTCGGAACATTCCACGACCCCACTGAAGACACTACCAGCGTAAAAAATGTAACAAAAAGTACGCGTCCACCGCACAGCCCCTCGGAACATTCCACGACCCCACTGAAGACACTACCAGCGTAAAAAATGTAACAAAAAGTACGCGTCCACCGGAGACCCCACTGAATCCGCCACCAGCGTAAAAAATGTAACAAAAAGTACGCGTCCACCGCAGAGCCCCTCGGAACATTCCACGACCCCACTGAAACCACCACCAGCGTAAAAATGTAACAAAATGTACGCGTCCACCGCAGAGCCCCTCGGAACATTCCACGACCCCACTGAAACCACCAACAGCGTAAAAAATGTAACAAAAAGTACGCGTCCACCGCAGAGCCCCTCGGAACATTCCACGACCCCACTGAAACCACCACCAGCGTAAAAAATGTAACAAAATGTACGCGTCCACCGCAGAGCCCCTCGGAACATTCCACGACCCCACTGAAGACACTACCAGCGTAAAAAATGTAACAAAAAGTACGCGTCCACCGCACAGCCCCTCGGAACATTCCACGACCCCACTGAAGACACTACCAGCGTAAAAAATGTAACAAAAAGTACGCGTCCACCGCACAGCCCCTCGGAACATTCCACGACCCCACTGAAGACACTACCAGCGTAAAAAATGTAACAAAAAGTACGCGTCCACCGCACAGCCCCTCGGAACATTCCACGACCCCACTGAAACCACCACCAGCGTAAAAAATGTAACAAAAAGTACGCGTCCACCGCAGAGCCCCTCGGAACATTCCACGACCCCACTGAAGACACTACCAGCATAAAAAATGTAACAAAAAGTACGCGTCCACCGCAGAGCCCCTCGGAACATTCCACGACCCCACTGAAACCACCAACAGCGTAAAAAATGTAACAAAAAGTACGCGTCCACCGCAGAGCCCCTCGGAACATTCCACGACCCCACTGAAACCACCACCAGCGTAAAAAATGTAACAAAATGTACGCGTCCACCGCAGAGCCCCTCGGAACATTCCACGACCCCACTGAAACCACCAACAGCGTAAAAAATGTAACAAAAAGTACGCGTCCACCGGAGACCCCACTGAATCCGCCACCAGCGTAAAAAATGTAACAAAAAGTACGCGTCCACCGCAGAGCCCCTCGGAACATTCCACGACCCCGCTGAATCCACCACCAGCGCAAAAAATGTAACAAAAAGTACGCGTCCACCGCAGAGCCCCTCGGAACATTCCACGACCCCGCTGAATCCACCACCAGCGTAAAAAATGTAACAAAAAGTACGCGTCCACCGGAGACCCCAGTGAAACCACCACCAGCGTAAAAAATGTAACAAAAAGTACGCGTCCACCGCAGAGCCCCTCGGAACATTCCACGACCCCACTGAAACCACCACCAGCGTAAAAATGTAACAAAATGTACGCGTCCACCGCAGAGCCCCTCGGAACATTCCACGACCCCACTGAAACCACCAACAGCGTAAAAAATGTAACAAAAAGTACGCGTCCACCGCAGAGCCCCTCGGAACATTCCACGACCCCACTGAAACCACCACCAGCGTAAAAAATGTAACAAAATGTACGCGTCCACCGCAGAGCCCCTCGGAACATTCCACGACCCCACTGAAGACACTACCAGCGTAAAAAATGTAACAAAAAGTACGCGTCCACCGCACAGCCCCTCGGAACATTCCACGACCCCACTGAAGACACTACCAGCGTAAAAAATGTAACAAAAAGTACGCGTCCACCGCACAGCCCCTCGGAACATTCCACGACCCCACTGAAGACACTACCAGCGTAAAAAATGTAACAAAAAGTACGCGTCCACCGCACAGCCCCTCGGAACATTCCACGACCCCACTGAAACCACCACCAGCGTAAAAAATGTAACAAAAAGTACGCGTCCACCGCAGAGCCCCTCGGAACATTCCACGACCCCACTGAAGACACTACCAGCATAAAAAATGTAACAAAAAGTACGCGTCCACCGCAGAGCCCCTCGGAACATTCCACGACCCCACTGAAACCACCAACAGCGTAAAAAATGTAACAAAAAGTACGCGTCCACCGCAGAGCCCCTCGGAACATTCCACGACCCCACTGAAACCACCACCAGCGTAAAAAATGTAACAAAATGTACGCGTCCACCGCAGAGCCCCTCGGAACATTCCACGACCCCACTGAAACCACCAACAGCGTAAAAAATGTAACAAAAAGTACGCGTCCACCGCAGAGCCCCTCGGAACATTCCACGACCCCACTGAAACCACCAACAGCGTAAAAAATGTAACAAAAAGTACGCGTCCACCGGAGACCCCACTGAATCCGCCACCAGCGTAAAAAATGTAACAAAAAGTACGCGTCCACCGCAGAGCCCCTCGGAACATTCCACGACCCCGCTGAATCCACCACCAGCGCAAAAAATGTAACAAAAAGTACGCGTCCACCGCAGAGCCCCTCGGAACATTCCACGACCCCGCTGAATCCACCACCAGCGTAAAAAATGTAACAAAAAGTACGCGTCCACCGGAGACCCCAGTGAAACCACCACCAGCGTAAAAAATGTAACAAAAAGTACGCGTCCACCGCAGAGCCCCTCGGAACATTCCACTACCCCACTGAAACCACCACCAGCGTAAAAAATGTAACAAAAAGTACGCGTCCACCGCAGAGCCCCTCGGAACATTCCACGACCCCACTGAAACCACCACCAGCATAAAAAATGTAACAAAAAGAACGCGTCCACCGGAGAGCCCCTCGGAACATTCCACGACCCCACTGAAACCACCACCAGCGTAAAAAATGTAACAAAAAGTACGCGTCCACCGCAGACCCAATCAGAACATTCCACCAGCGTAAAAAATGTAACAAAAAGTACGCGTCCACCGCAGAGCCCCTCGGAACATTCCACGACCCCACTGAAACCACCAACAGCGTAAAAAATGTAACAAAAAGTACGCGTCCACCGCACAGCCCCTCGGAACATTCCACGACCCCACTGAAGACACTACCAGCGTAAAAAATGTAACAAAAAGTACGCGTCCACCGCACAGCCCCTCGGAACATTCCACGACCCCACTGAAGACACTACCAGCGTAAAAAATGTAACAAAAAGTACGCGTCCACCGCAGAGCCCCTCGGAACATTCCACGACCCCACTGAAACCACCACCAGCGTAAAAAATGTAACAAAAAGTACGCGTCCACCGCAGAGCCCCTCGGAACATTCCACGACCCCACTGAAACCACCACCAGCGTAAAAAATGTAACAAAAAGTACGCGTCCACCGCAGAGCCCCTCGGAACATTCCACGACCCCACTGAAGACACTACCAGCATAAAAAATGTAACAAAAAGTACGCGTCCACCGCAGAGCCCCTCGGAACATTCCACGACCCCACTGAAACCACCAACAGCGTAAAAAATGTAACAAAAAGTACGCGTCCACCGCAGAGCCCCTCGGAACATTCCACGACCCCACTGAATCCACCACCAGCGTAAAAAATGTAACAAAAAGTACGCGTCCACCGCAGAGCCCCTCGGAACATTCCACGACCCCACTGAAACCACCAACAGCGTAAAAAATGTAACAAAAAGTACGCGTCCACCGGAGACCCCACTGAATCCGCCACCAGCGTAAAAAATGTAACAAAAAGTACGCGTCCACCGCAGAGCCCCTCGGAACATTCCACGACCCCGCTGAATCCACCACCAGCGCAAAAAATGTAACAAAAAGTACGCGTCCACCGCACAGCCCCTCGGAACATTCCACGACCCCACTGAAGACACTACCAGCGTAAAAAATGTAACAAAAAGTACGCGTCCACCGCAGAGCCCCTCGGAACATTCCACGACCCCACTGAAACCACCACCAGCATAAAAAATGTAACAAAAAGAACGCGTCCACCGGAGAGCCCCTCGGAACATTCCACGACCCCACTGAAACCACCACCAGCGTAAAAAATGTAACAAAAAGTACGCGTCCACCGCAGACCCAATCAGAACATTCCACCAGCGTAAAAAATGTAACAAAAAGTACGCGTCCACCGCACAGCCCCTCGGAACATTCCACGACCCCACTGAAGACACTACCAGCGTAAAAAATGTAACAAAAAGTACGCGTCCACCGCAGAGCCCCTCGGAACATTCCACGACCCCACTGAAACCACCAACAGCGTAAAAAATGTAACAAAAAGTACGCGTCCACCGCACAGCCCCTCGGAACATTCCACGACCCCACTGAAGACACTACCAGCGTAAAAAATGTAACAAAAAGTACGCGTCCACCGCACAGCCCCTCGGAACATTCCACGACCCCACTGAAACCACCAACAGCGTAAAAAATGTAACAAAAAGTACGCGTCCACCGCACAGCCCCTCGGAACATTCCACGACCCCACTGAAACCACCAACAGCGTAAAAAATGTAACAAAAAGTACGCGTCCACCGCACAGCCCCTCGGAACATTCCACGACCCCACTGAAGACACTACCAGCGTAAAAAATGTAACAAAAAGTACGCGTCCACCGCACAGCCCCTCGGAACATTCCACGACCCCACTGAAACCACCAACAGCGTAAAAAATGTAACAAAAAGTACGCGTCCACCGCAGAGCCCCTCGGAACATTCCACGACCCCACTGAAACCACCACCAGCGTAAAAAATGTAACAAAATGTACGCGTCCACCGCAGAGCCCCTCGGAACATTCCACGACCCCACTGAAACCACCAACAGCGTAAAAAATGTAACAAAAAGTACGCGTCCACCGCAGAGCCCCTCGGAACATTCCACGACCCCACTGAAACCACCAACAGCGTAAAAAATGTAACAAAAAGTACGCGTCCACCGGAGACCCCACTGAATCCGCCACCAGCGTAAAAAATGTAACAAAAAGTACGCGTCCACCGCAGAGCCCCTCGGAACATTCCACGACCCCGCTGAATCCACCACCAGCGCAAAAAATGTAACAAAAAGTACGCGTCCACCGCAGAGCCCCTCGGAACATTCCACGACCCCGCTGAATCCACCACCAGCGTAAAAAATGTAACAAAAAGTACGCGTCCACCGGAGACCCCAGTGAAACCACCACCAGCGTAAAAAATGTAACAAAAAGTACGCGTCCACCGCAGAGCCCCTCGGAACATTCCACTACCCCACTGAAACCACCACCAGCGTAAAAAATGTAACAAAAAGTACGCGTCCACCGCAGAGCCCCTCGGAACATTCCACGACCCCACTGAAACCACCACCAGCATAAAAAATGTAACAAAAAGAACGCGTCCACCGGAGAGCCCCTCGGAACATTCCACGACCCCACTGAAACCACCACCAGCGTAAAAAATGTAACAAAAAGTACGCGTCCACCGCAGACCCAATCAGAACATTCCACCAGCGTAAAAAATGTAACAAAAAGTACGCGTCCACCGCAGAGCCCCTCGGAACATTCCACGACCCCACTGAAACCACCAACAGCGTAAAAAATGTAACAAAAAGTACGCGTCCACCGCACAGCCCCTCGGAACATTCCACGACCCCACTGAAGACACTACCAGCGTAAAAAATGTAACAAAAAGTACGCGTCCACCGCACAGCCCCTCGGAACATTCCACGACCCCACTGAAGACACTACCAGCGTAAAAAATGTAACAAAAAGTACGCGTCCACCGCAGAGCCCCTCGGAACATTCCACGACCCCACTGAAACCACCACCAGCGTAAAAAATGTAACAAAAAGTACGCGTCCACCGCAGAGCCCCTCGGAACATTCCACGACCCCACTGAAACCACCACCAGCGTAAAAAATGTAACAAAAAGTACGCGTCCACCGCAGAGCCCCTCGGAACATTCCACGACCCCACTGAAGACACTACCAGCATAAAAAATGTAACAAAAAGTACGCGTCCACCGCAGAGCCCCTCGGAACATTCCACGACCCCACTGAAACCACCAACAGCGTAAAAAATGTAACAAAAAGTACGCGTCCACCGCAGAGCCCCTCGGAACATTCCACGACCCCACTGAATCCACCACCAGCGTAAAAAATGTAACAAAAAGTACGCGTCCACCGCAGAGCCCCTCGGAACATTCCACGACCCCACTGAAACCACCAACAGCGTAAAAAATGTAACAAAAAGTACGCGTCCACCGGAGACCCCACTGAATCCGCCACCAGCGTAAAAAATGTAACAAAAAGTACGCGTCCACCGCAGAGCCCCTCGGAACATTCCACGACCCCGCTGAATCCACCACCAGCGCAAAAAATGTAACAAAAAGTACGCGTCCACCGCACAGCCCCTCGGAACATTCCACGACCCCACTGAAGACACTACCAGCGTAAAAAATGTAACAAAAAGTACGCGTCCACCGCAGAGCCCCTCGGAACATTCCACGACCCCACTGAAACCACCACCAGCATAAAAAATGTAACAAAAAGAACGCGTCCACCGGAGAGCCCCTCGGAACATTCCACGACCCCACTGAAACCACCACCAGCGTAAAAAATGTAACAAAAAGTACGCGTCCACCGCAGACCCAATCAGAACATTCCACCAGCGTAAAAAATGTAACAAAAAGTACGCGTCCACCGCACAGCCCCTCGGAACATTCCACGACCCCACTGAAGACACTACCAGCGTAAAAAATGTAACAAAAAGTACGCGTCCACCGCACAGCCCCTCGGAACATTCCACGACCCCACTGAAACCACCAACAGCGTAAAAAATGTAACAAAAAGTACGCGTCCACCGCACAGCCCCTCGGAACATTCCACGACCCCACTGAAACCACCAACAGCGTAAAAAATGTAACAAAAAGTACGCGTCCACCGCACAGCCCCTCGGAACATTCCACGACCCCACTGAAGACACTACCAGCGTAAAAAATGTAACAAAAAGTACGCGTCCACCGCACAGCCCCTCGGAACATTCCACGACCCCACTGAAACCACCAACAGCGTAAAAAATGTAACAAAAAGTACGCGTCCACCGCACAGCCCCTCGGAACATTCCACGACCCCACTGAAACCACCAACAGCGTAAAAAATGTAACAAAAAGTACGCGTCCACCGCACAGCCCCTCGGAACATTCCACGACCCCACTGAAGACACTACCAGCGTAAAAAATGTAACAAAAAGTACGCGTCCACCGCACAGCCCCTCGGAACATTCCACGACCCCACTGAAGACACTACCAGCGTAAAAAATGTAACAAAAAGTACGCGTCCACCGCAGAGCCCCTCGGAACATTCCACGACCCCACTGAAACCACCAACAGCGTAAAAAATGTAACAAAAAGTACGCGTCCACCGCAGAGCCCCTCGGAACATTCCACGACCCCGCTGAATCCACCACCAGCGTAAAAAATGTAACAAAAAGTACGCGTCCACCGGAGACCCCAGTGAAACCACCACCAGCGTAAAAAATGTAACAAAAAGTACGCGTCCACCGCAGAGCCCCTCGGAACATTCCACGACCCCACTGAAACCACCACCAGCGTAAAAAATGTAACAAAAAGTACGCGTCCACCGCAGAGCCCCTCGGAACATTCCACGACCCCACTGAAACCACCACCAGCATAAAAAATGTAACAAAAAGAACGCGTCCACCGGAGAGCCCCTCGGAACATTCCACGACCCCACTGAAACCACCACCAGCGTAAAAAATGTAACAAAAAGTACGCGTCCACCGCAGACCCAATCAGAACATTCCACCAGCGTAAAAAATGTAACAAAAAGTACGCGTCCACCGCAGAGCCCCTCGGAACATTCCACGACCCCACTGAAACCACCAACAGCGTAAAAAATGTAACAAAAAGTACGCGTCCACCGCACAGCCCCTCGGAACATTCCACGACCCCACTGAAGACACTACCAGCGTAAAAAATGTAACAAAAAGTACGCGTCCACCGCACAGCCCCTCGGAACATTCCACGACCCCACTGAAACCACCAACAGCGTAAAAAATGTAACAAAAAGTACGCGTCCACCGCACAGCCCCTCGGAACATTCCACGACCCCACTGAAACCACCAACAGCGTAAAAAATGTAACAAAAAGTACGCGTCCACCGCACAGCCCCTCGGAACATTCCACGACCCCACTGAAGACACTACCAGCGTAAAAAATGTAACAAAAAGTACGCGTCCACCGCACAGCCCCTCGGAACATTCCACGACCCCACTGAAACCACCAACAGCGTAAAAAATGTAACAAAAAGTACGCGTCCACCGCACAGCCCCTCGGAACATTCCACGACCCCACTGAAACCACCAACAGCGTAAAAAATGTAACAAAAAGTACGCGTCCACCGCACAGCCCCTCGGAACATTCCACGACCCCACTGAAGACACTACCAGCGTAAAAAATGTAACAAAAAGTACGCGTCCACCGCACAGCCCCTCGGAACATTCCACGACCCCACTGAAGACACTACCAGCGTAAAAAATGTAACAAAAAGTACGCGTCCACCGCAGAGCCCCTCGGAACATTCCACGACCCCACTGAAACCACCAACAGCGTAAAAAATGTAACAAAAAGTACGCGTCCACCGCAGAGCCCCTCGGAACATTCCACGACCCCGCTGAATCCACCACCAGCGTAAAAAATGTAACAAAAAGTACGCGTCCACCGGAGACCCCAGTGAAACCACCACCAGCGTAAAAAATGTAACAAAAAGTACGCGTCCACCGCAGAGCCCCTCGGAACATTCCACGACCCCACTGAAGACACTACCAGCATAAAAAATGTAACAAAAAGAACGCGTCCACCGCAGAGCCCCTCGGAACATTCCACGACCCCACTGAAACCACCACCAGCGTAAAAAATGTAACAAAAAGTACGCGTCCACCGCAGAGCCCCTCGGAACATTCCACGACCCCACTGAAACCACCACCAGCATAAAAAATGTAACAAAAAGAACGCGTCCACCGGAGAGCCCCTCGGAACATTCCACGACCCCACTGAAACCACCACCAGCGTAAAAAATGTAACAAAAAGTACGCGTCCACCGCAGACCCAATCAGAACATTCCACCAGCGTAAAAAATGTAACAAAAAGTACGCGTCCACCGCAGAGCCCCTCGGAACATTCCACGACCCCACTGAAACCACCAACAGCGTAAAAAATGTAACAAAAAGTACGCGTCCACCGCACAGCCCCTCGGAACATTCCACGACCCCACTGAAGACACTACCAGCGTAAAAAATGTAACAAAAAGTACGCGTCCACCGCACAGCCCCTCGGAACATTCCACGACCCCACTGAAGACACTACCAGCGTAAAAAATGTAACAAAAAGTACGCGTCCACCGCAGAGCCCCTCGGAACATTCCACGACCCCACTGAAACCACCAACAGCGTAAAAAATGTAACAAAAAGTACGCGTCCACCGCAGAGCCCCTCGGAACATTCCACGACCCCACTGAAACCACCACCAGCGTAAAAAATGTAACAAAATGTACGCGTCCACCGCAGAGCCCCTCGGAACATTCCACGACCCCACTGAAACCACCAACAGCGTAAAAAATGTAACAAAAAGTACGCGTCCACCGCAGAGCCCCTCGGAACATTCCACGACCCCACTGAAACCACCAACAGCGTAAAAAATGTAACAAAAAGTACGCGTCCACCGCAGAGCCCCTCGGAACATTCCACGACCCCACTGAAACCACCACCAGCGTAAAAAATGTAACAAAAAGTACGCGTCCACCGCAGAGCCCCTCGGAACATTCCACGACCCCACTGAAACCACCACCAGCGTAAAAAATGTAACAAAAAGTACGCGTCCACCGCAGAGCCCCTCGGAACATTCCACGACCCCACTGAAGACACTACCAGCATAAAAAATGTAACAAAAAGTACGCGTCCACCGCAGAGCCCCTCGGAACATTCCACGACCCCACTGAAACCACCAACAGCGTAAAAAATGTAACAAAAAGTACGCGTCCACCGGAGACCCCAGTGAAACCACCACCAGCGTAAAAAATGGAACAAAAAGTACGCGTCCACCGCAGAGCCCCTCGGAACATTCCACGACCCCACTGAAACCACCACCAGCGTAAAAAATGTAACAAAAAGTACGCGTCCACCGCAGAGCCCCTCGGAACATTCCACGACCCCACTGAAACCACCAACAGCGTAAAAAATGTAACAAAAAGTACGCGTCCACCGCAGAGCCCCTCGGAACATTCCACGACCCCACTGAAACCACCACCAGCGTAAAAAATGTAACAAAATGTACGCGTCCACCGCAGAGCCCCTCGGAACATTCCACGACCCCACTGAAGACACTACCAGCATAAAAAATGTAACAAAAAGTACGCGTCCACCGCAGAGCCCCTCGGAACATTCCACGACCCCACTGAAACCACCAACAGCGTAAAAAATGTAACAAAAAGTACGCGTCCACCGGAGACCCCAGTGAAACCACCACCAGCGTAAAAAATGTAACAAAAAGTACGCGTCCACCGCAGAGCCCCTCGGAACATTCCACGACCCCACTGAAACCACCACCAGCGTAAAAAATGTAACAAAAAGTACGCGTCCACCGCAGAGCCCCTCGGAACATTCCACGACCCCACTGAAACCACCAACAGCGTAAAAAATGTAACAAAAAGTACGCGTCCACCGCAGAGCCCCTCGGAACATTCCACGACCCCACTGAAACCACCACCAGCGTAAAAAATGTAACAAAATGTACGCGTCCACCGCAGAGCCCCTCGGAACATTCCACGACCCCACTGAAACCACCAACAGCGTAAAAAATGTAACAAAAAGTACGCGTCCACCGCAGAGCCCCTCGGAACATTCCACGACCCCACTGAAACCACCACCAGCGTAAAAAATGTAACAAAATGTACGCGTCCACCGCAGAGCCCCTCGGAACATTCCACGACCCCACTGAAACCACCAACAGCGTAAAAAATGTAACAAAAAGTACGCGTCCACCGCAGAGCCCCTCGGAACATTCCACGACCCCACTGAAACCACCACCAGCGTAAAAAATGTAACAAAAAGTACGCGTCCACCGCAGAGCCCCTCGGAACATTCCACGACCCCACTGAAACCACCACCAGCGTAAAAAATGTAACAAAAAGTACGCGTCCACCGCAGAGCCCCTCGGAACATTCCACGACCCCACTGAAGACACTACCAGCATAAAAAATGTAACAAAAAGTACGCGTCCACCGCAGAGCCCCTCGGAACATTCCACGACCCCACTGAAACCACCAACAGCGTAAAAAATGTAACAAAAAGTACGCGTCCACCGGAGACCCCAGTGAAACCACCACCAGCGTAAAAAATGTAACAAAAAGTACGCATCCACCGCAGAGCCCCTCGGAACATTCCACGACCCCACTGAAACCACCAACAGCGTAAAAAATGTAACAAAAAGTACGCGTCCACCGGAGACCCCAGTGAAACCACCACCAGCGTAAAAAATGTAACAAAAAGTACGCGTCCACCGCAGAGCCCCTCGGAACATTCCACGACCCCACTGAAACCACCACCAGCGTAAAAAATGTAACAAAAAGTACGCGTCCACCGGAGACCCCACTGAATCCGCCACCAGCGTAAAAAATGTAACAAAAAGTACGCGTCCACCGCAGAGCCCCTCGGAACATTCCACGACCCCGCTGAATCCACCACCAGCGCAAAAAATGTAACAAAAAGTACGCGTCCACCGCAGAGCCCCTCGGAACATTCCACGACCCCACTGAAGACACTACCAGCGTAAAAAATGTAACAAAAAGAACGCGTCCACCGCAGAGCCCCTCGGAACATTCCACGACCCCACTGAAACCACCACCAGCGTAAAAAATGTAACAAAAAGTACGCGTCCACCGCAGAGCCCCTCGGAACATTCCACGACCCCACTGAAACCACCACCAGCGTAAAAAATGTAACAAAAAGTACGCGTCCACCGGAGACCCCAGTGAAACCACCACCAGCGTAAAAACTGTAACAAAAAGTACGCGTCCACCGCAGAGCCCCTCGGAACATTCCACGACCCCACTGAAGACACTACCAGCGTAAAAAATGTAACAAAAAGAACGCGTCCACCGCAGAGCCCCTCGGAACATTCCACGACCCCACTGAAACCACCACCAGCGTAAAAAATGTAACAAAAAGTACGCGTCCACCGCAGAGCCCCTCGGAACATTCCACGACCCCACTGAAACCACCACCTGCGTAAAAAATGTAACAAAAAGTACGCGTCCACCGCAAACCCAATCAGAACATTCCACCAGCGTAAAAAATGGAACAAAAAGTACGCGTCCACCGCAGAGCCCCTCGGAACATTCCACGACCCCACTGAATCCGCCACCAGCGTAAAAAATGTAACAAAAAGTACGCGTCCACCGCACAGCCCCTCGGAACATTCCACGACCCCACTGAAACCAGCAACAGCGTAAAAAATGTAACAAAAAGTACCCGTCCACCGCAGACCCAATCAGAACATTCCACCAGCGTAAAAAATGTAACAAAAAGTACGCGTCCACCGCAGAGCCCCTCGGAACATTCCACGACCCCACTGAAGACACTACCAGCGTAAAAAATGTAACAAAAAGTACGCGTCCACCGCAGAGCCCCTCGGAACATTCCACGACCCCACTGAAGACACTACCAGCGTAAAAAATGTAACAAAAAGTACGCGTCCACCGGAGAGCCCCTCGGAACATTCCACGACCCCACTGAAACCACCACCAGCGTAAAAAATGTAACAAAAAGTACGCGTCCACCGCAGAGCCCCTCGGAACATTCCACGACCCCACTGAATCCGCCACCAGCGTAAAAAATGTAACAAAAAGTACGCGTCCACCGGAGACCCCAGTGAAACCACCACCAGCGTAAAAAATGTAACAAAAAGTACGCGTCCACCGCAGAGCCCCTCGGAACATTCCACGACCCCACTGAAGACACTACCAGCATAAAAAATGTAACAAAAAGAACGCGTCCACCGCAGAGCCCCTCGGAACATTCCACGACCCCACTGAAACCACCACCAGCGTAAAAAATGTAACAAAAAGTACGCGTCCACCGCAGAGCCCCTCGGAACATTCCACGACCCCACTGAAACCACCACCAGCGTAAAAAATGTAACAAAAAGTACGCGTCCACCGCAAACCCAATCAGAACATTCCACCAGCGTAAAAAATGGAACAAAAAGTACGCGTCCACCGCAGAGCCCCTCGGAACATTCCACGACCCCACTGAATCCGCCACCAGCGTAAAAAATGTAACAAAAAGTACGCGTCCACCGCACAGCCCCTCGGAACATTCCACGACCCCACTGAAACCAGCAACAGCGTAAAAAATGTAACAAAAAGAACGCGTCCACCGGAGAGCCCCTCGGAACATTCCACGACCCCACTGAAACCACCACCAGCGTAAAAAATGTAACAAAAAGTACGCGTCCACCGCACAGCCCCTCGGAACATTCCACGACCCCACTGAAGACACTACCAGCGTAAAAAATGTAACAAAAAGTACGCGTCCACCGCAGAGCCCCTCGGAACATTCCACGACCCCACTGAAACCACCAACAGCGTAAAAAATGTAACAAAAAGTACGCGTCCACCGGAGAGCCCCTCGGAACATTCCACGACCCCACTGAAACCACCACCAGCGTAAAAAATGTAACAAAAAGTACGCGTCCACCGCACAGCCCCTCGGAACATTCCACGACCCCACTGAAGACACTACCAGCGTAAAAAATGTAACAAAAAGTACGCGTCCACCGCAGAGCCCCTCGGAACATTCCACGACCCCACTGAAACCACCACCAGCGTAAAAAATGGAACAAAAAGTACGCGTCCACCGCAGAGCCCCTCGGAACATTCCACGACCCCACTGAAACCACCACCAGCGTAAAAAATGGAACAAAAAGTACGCGTCCACCGCAGAGCCCCTCGGAACATTCCACGACCCCACTGAAGACACTACCAGCATAAAAAATGTGACAAAAAGAACGCGTCCACCGGAGAGCCCCTCGGAACATTCCACGACCCCACTGAAACCACCAACAGCGTAAAAAATGTAACAAAAAGTACGCGTCCACCGCAGACCCAATCAGAACATTCCACCAGCGTAAAAAATGTAACAAAAAGTACGCGTCCACCGCACAGCCCCTCGGAACATTCCACGACCCCACTGAAACCAGCAACAGCGTAAAAAATGTAACAAAAAGAACGCGTCCACCGGAGAGCCCCTCGGAACATTCCACGACCCCACTGAAACCACCACCAGCGTAAAAAATGTAACAAAAAGTACGCGTCCACCGCACAGCCCCTCGGAACATTCCACGACCCCACTGAAGACACTACCAGCGTAAAAAATGTAACAAAAAGTACGCGTCCACCGCAGAGCCCCTCGGAACATTCCACGACCCCACTGAAACCACCAACAGCGTAAAAAATGTAACAAAAAGTACGCGTCCACCGCAGACCCAATCAGAACATTCCACGACCCCACTGAAACCACCACCAGCGTAAAAAATGGAACAAAAAGTACGCGTCCACCGCAGAGCCCCTCGGAACATTCCACGACCCCACTGAAACCACCACCAGCGTAAAAAATGGAACAAAAAGTACGCGTCCACCGCAGAGCCCCTCGGAACATTCCACGACCCCACTGAAACCAGCAACAGCGTAAAAAATGTAACAAAAAGTACGCGTCCACCGCAGAGCCCCTCGGAACATTCCACGACCCCACTGAAGACACTACCAGCATAAAAAATGTAACAAAAAGAACGCGTCCACCGGAGAGCCCCTCGGAACATTCCACGACCCCACTGAAACCACCAACAGCGTAAAAAATGTAACAAAAAGTACGCGTCCACCGCAGACCCAATCAGAACATTCCACCAGCGTAAAAAATGTAACAAAAAGTACGCGTCCACCGGAGACCCCAGTGAAACCACCACCAGCGTAAAAAATGTAACAAAAAGTACGCGTCCACCGCAGAGCCCCTCGGAACATTCCACGACCCCACTGAAACCACCACCAGCGTAAAAAATGTAACAAAAAGTACGCGTCCACCGCAGAGCCCCTCGGAACATTCCACGACCCCACTGAAACCACCACCAGCGTAAAAAATGTAACAAAAAGTACGCGTCCACCGCAGAGCCCCTCGGAACATTCCACGACCCCACTGAAGACACTACCAGCATAAAAAATGTAACAAAAAGTACGCGTCCACCGCAGACCCAATCAGAACATTCCACCAGCGTAAAAAATGTAACAAAAAGTACGCGTCCACCGCACAGCCCCTCGGAACATTCCACGACCCCACTGAAGACACTACCAGCGTAAAAAATGTAACAAAAAGTACGCGTCCACCGCAGAGCCCCTCGGAACATTCCACGACCCCGCTGAATCCACCACCAGCGTAAAAAATGTAACAAAAAGTACGCGTCCACCGGAGACCCCAGTGAAACCACCACCAGCGTAAAAAATGTAACAAAAAGTACGCGTCCACCGCAGAGCCCCTCGGAACATTCCACGACCCCACTGAAACCACCACCAGCGTAAAAAATGTAACAAAAAGTACGCGTCCACCGCGAGCCCCTCGGAACATTCCACGACCCCACTGAAGACACTACCAGCATAAAAAATGTAACAAAAAGAACGCGTCCACCGCAGAGCCCCTCGGAACATTCCACGACCCCACTGAAGACACTACCAGCATAAAAAATGTAACAAAAAGAACGCGTCCACCGGAGAGCCCCTCGGAACATTCCACGACCCCACTGAAGACACTACCAGCGTAAAAAATGTAACAAAAAGTACGCGTCCACCGCAGAGCCCCTCGGAACATTCCACGACCCCACTGAAGACACTACCAGCGTAAAAAATGTAACAAAAAGTACGCGTCCACCGGAGAGCCCCTCGGAACATTCCACGACCCCACTGAAACCACCACCAGCGTAAAAAATGTAACAAAAAGTACGCGTCCACCGCAGAGCCCCTCGGAACATTCCACGACCCCACTGAATCCGCCACCAGCGTAAAAAATGTAACAAAAAGTACGCGTCCACCGGAGACCCCAGTGAAACCACCACCAGCGTAAAAAATGTAACAAAAAGTACGCGTCCACCGCAGAGCCCCTCGGAACATTCCACGACCCCACTGAAGACACTACCAGCATAAAAAATGTAACAAAAAGAACGCGTCCACCGCAGAGCCCCTCGGAACATTCCACGACCCCACTGAAACCACCACCAGCGTAAAAAATGTAACAAAAAGTACGCGTCCACCGCAGAGCCCCTCGGAACATTCCACGACCCCACTGAAACCACCACCAGCGTAAAAAATGTAACAAAAAGTACGCGTCCACCGCAAACCCAATCAGAACATTCCACCAGCGTAAAAAATGGAACAAAAAGAACGCGTCCACCGCAGAGCCCCTCGGAACATTCCACGACCCCACTGAAACCACCACCAGCGTAAAAAATGTAACAAAAAGTACGCGTCCACCGCAGAGCCCCTCGGAACATTCCACGACCCCACTGAAACCACCAACAGCGTAAAAAATGTAACAAAAAGTACGCGTCCACCGCAGACCCAATCAGAACATTCCACGACCCCACTGAAACCACCACCAGCGTAAAAAATGGAACAAAAAGTACGCGTCCACCGCAGAGCCCCTCGGAACATTCCACGACCCCACTGAAACCACCACCAGCGTAAAAAATGGAACAAAAAGTACGCGTCCACCGCAGAGCCCCTCGGAACATTCCACGACCCCACTGAAACCAGCAACAGCGTAAAAAATGTAACAAAAAGTACGCGTCCACCGCAGAGCCCCTCGGAACATTCCACGACCCCACTGAAGACACTACCAGCATAAAAAATGTAACAAAAAGAACGCGTCCACCGGAGAGCCCCTCGGAACATTCCACGACCCCACTGAAACCACCAACAGCGTAAAAAATGTAACAAAAAGTACGCGTCCACCGCAGACCCAATCAGAACATTCCACCAGCGTAAAAAATGTAACAAAAAGTACGCGTCCACCGGAGACCCCAGTGAAACCACCACCAGCGTAAAAAATGTAACAAAAAGTACGCGTCCACCGCAGAGCCCCTCGGAACATTCCACGACCCCACTGAAACCACCACCAGCGTAAAAAATGTAACAAAAAGTACGCGTCCACCGCAGAGCCCCTCGGAACATTCCACGACCCCACTGAAACCACCACTAGCGTAAAAAATGTAACAAAAAGTACGCGTCCACCGCAGAGCCCCTCGGAACATTCCACGACCCCACTGAAACCACCACCAGCGTAAAAAATGTAACAAAAAGTACGCGTCCACCGCAGAGCCCCTCGGAACATTCCACGACCCCACTGAAGACACTACCAGCATAAAAAATGTAACAAAAAGTACGCGTCCACCGCAGACCCAATCAGAACATTCCACCAGCGTAAAAAATGTAACAAAAAGTACGCGTCCACCGCAGAGCCCCTCGGAACATTCCACGACCCCGCTGAATCCACCACCAGCGTAAAAAATGTAACAAAAAGTACGCGTCCACCGGAGACCCCAGTGAAACCACCACCAGCGTAAAAAATGTAACAAAAAGTACGCGTCCACCGCAGAGCCCCTCGGAACATTCCACGACCCCACTGAAACCACCACCAGCGTAAAAAATGTAACAAAAAGTACGCGTCCACCGCGAGCCCCTCGGAACATTCCACGACCCCACTGAAGACACTACCAGCATAAAAAATGTAACAAAAAGAACGCGTCCACCGCAGAGCCCCTCGGAACATTCCACGACCCCACTGAAACCACCACCAGCGTAAAAAATGTAACAAAAAGTACGCGTCCACCGCAGAGCCCCTCGGAACATTCCACGACCCCACTGAAACCACCACCAGCGTAAAAAATGTAACAAAAAGTACGCGTCCACCGGAGACCCCAGTGAAACCACCACCAGCGTAAAAAATGTAACAAAAAGTACGCGTCCACCGCAGAGCCCCTCGGAACATTCCACGACCCCACTGAAACCAGCAACAGCGTAAAAAATGTAACAAAAAGTACGCATCCACCGCAGAGCCCCTCGGAACATTCCACGACCCCACTGAAGACACTACCAGCATAAAAAATGTAACAAAAAGAACGCGTCCACCGGGGAGCCCCTCGGAACATTCCACGACCCCACTGAAACCACCAACAGCGTAAAAAATGTAACAAAAAGTACGCGTCCACCGCAGACCCAATCAGAACATTCCACCAGCGTAAAAAATGTAACAAAAAGTACGCGTCCACCGGAGACCCCAGTGAAACCACCACCAGCGTAAAAAATGTAACAAAAAGTACGCGTCCACCGCAGAGCCCCTCGGAACATTCCACGACCCCACTGAAACCACCACCAGCGTAAAAAATGTAACAAAAAGTACGCGTCCACCGCAGAGCCCCTCGGAACATTCCACGACCCCACTGAAACCACCACCAGCGTAAAAAATGTAACAAAAAGTACGCGTCCACCGCAGAGCCCCTCGGAACATTCCACGACCCCACTGAAGACACTACCAGCATAAAAAATGTAACAAAAAGTACGCGTCCACCGCAGACCCAATCAGAACATTCCACCAGCGTAAAAAATGTAACAAAAAGTACGCGTCCACCGCACAGCCCCTCG
This sequence comes from Oscheius dolichura, assembly GCA_932521035.1. Classification (NCBI taxonomy): domain Eukaryota; kingdom Metazoa; phylum Nematoda; class Chromadorea; order Rhabditida; family Rhabditidae; genus Oscheius; species Oscheius dolichura. Next base: position 26,655 of record CAKOAU010000007.1, on the reverse strand, counting down.
GAACATTCCACGACCCCACTGAAGACACTACCAGCGTAAAAAATGTAACAAAAAGTACGCGTCCACCGCAGAGCCCCTCGGAACATTCCACGACCCCGCTGAATCCACCACCAGCGTAAAAAATGTAACAAAAAGTACGCGTCCACCGCAGAGCCCCTCGGAACATTCCACGACCCCACTGAAACCACCACCAGCGTAAAAAATGTAACAAAAAGTACGCGTCCACCGCGAGCCCCTCGGAACATTCCACGACCCCACTGAAGACACTACCAGCATAAAAAATGTAACAAAAAGAACGCGTCCACCGCAGAGCCCCTCGGAACATTCCACGACCCCACTGAAACCACCACCAGCGTAAAAAATGTAACAAAAAGTACGCGTCCACCGCAGAGCCCCTCGGAACATTCCACGACCCCACTGAAGACACTACCAGCATAAAAAATGTAACAAAAAGAACGCGTCCACCGGAGAGCCCCTCGGAACATTCCACGACCCCACTGAAACCACCAACAGCGTAAAAAATGTAACAAAAAGTACGCGTCCACCGCAGACCCAATCAGAACATTCCACCAGCGTAAAAAATGTAACAAAAAGTACGCGTCCACCGCAGACCCAATCAGAACATTCCACCAGCGTAAAAAATGTAACAAAAAGTACGCGTCCACCGCAGAGCCCCTCGGAACATTCCACGACCCCACTGAAACCACCAACAGCGTAAAAAATGTAACAAAAAGTACGGGTCCACCGCAGAGCCCCTCGGAACATTCCACGACCCCGCTGAATCCACCACCAGCGTAAAAAATGTAACAAAAAGTACGCGTCCACCGCAGAGCCCCTCGGAACATTCCACGACCCCACTGAAACCACCAACAGCGTAAAAAATGTAACAAAAAGTACGCGTCCACCGCAGAGCCCCTCGGAACATTCCACGACCCCACTGAAACCACCAACAGCGTAAAAAATGTAACAAAAAGTACGCGTCCACCGCAGAGCCCCTCGGAACATTCCACGACCCCACTGAAGACACTACCAGCATAAAAAATGTAACAAAAAGAACGCGGCCACCGCAGAGCCCCTCGGAACATTCCACGACCCCACTGAAACCACCAACAGCGTAAAAAATGTAACAAAAAGTACGCGTCCACCGCAGAGCCCCTCGGAACATTCCACGACCCCACTGAAGACACTACCAGCATAAAAAATGTAACAAAAAGTACGCGTCCACCGCAGAGCCCCTCGGAACATTCCACGACCCCACTGAAACCACCAACAGCGTAAAAAATGTAACAAAAAGTACGGGTCCACCGCAGAGCCCCTCGGAACATTCCACGACCCCGCTGAATCCACCACCAGCGTAAAAAATGTAACAAAAAGTACGCGTCCACCGCAGAGCCCCTTGGAACATTCCACGACCCCGCTGAATCCACCACCAGCGTAAAAAATGTAACAAAAAGTACGCGTCCACCGCACAGCCCCTCGGAACATTCCACGACCCCGCTGAAGACACTACCAGCGTAAAAAATGTAACAAAAAGTACGCGTCCACCGCAGACCCAATCAGAACATTCCACCAGCGTAAAAAATGTAACAAAAAGTACGCGTCCACCGCAGACCCAATCAGAACATTCCACCAGCGTAAAAAATGTAACAAAAAGTACGCGTCCACCGGAGACCCCACTGAAACCACCACCAGCGTAAAAAATGTAACAAAAAGTACGCGTCCACCGCAGAGCCCCTCGGAACATTCCACGACCCCGCTGAATCCACCACCAGCGTAAAAAATGTAACAAAAAGTACGCGTCCACCGGAGACCCCAGTGAAACCACCACCAGCGTAAAAAATGTAACAAAAAGTACGCGTCCACCGCAGAGCCCCTCGGAACATTCCACGACCCCACTGAAACCACCACCAGCGTAAAAAATGTAACAAAAAGTACGCGTCCACCGCGAACCCCTCGGAACATTCCACGACCCCACTGAAGACACTACCAGCATAAAAAATGTAACAAAAAGAACGCGGCCACCGCAGAGCCCCTCGGAACATTCCACGACCCCACTGAAACCACCACCAGCGTAAAAAATGTAACAAAAAGTACGCGTCCACCGCAGAGCCCCTCGGAACATTCCACGACCCCACTGAAACCACCACTAGCGTAAAAAATGTAACAAAAAGTACGCGTCCACCGCAGAGCCCCTCGGAACATTCCACGACCCCACTGAAACCACCACCAGCGCAAAAAATGTAACAAAAAGTACGCGTCCACCGCAGAGCCCCTCGGAACATTCCACGACCCCACTGAAGACACTACCAGCATAAAAAATGTAACAAAAAGTACGCGTCCACCGCAGACCCAATCAGAACATTCCACCAGCGTAAAAAATGTAACAAAAAGTACGCGTCCACCGCAGAGCCCCTCGGAACATTCCACGACCCCGCTGAATCCACCACCAGCGTAAAAAATGTAACAAAAAGTACGCGTCCACCGGAGACCCCAGTGAAACCACCACCAGCGTAAAAAATGTAACAAAAAGTACGCGTCCACCGCAGAGCCCCTCGGAACATTCCACGACCCCACTGAAACCACCACCAGCGTAAAAAATGTAACAAAAAGTACGCGTCCACCGCGAGCCCCTCGGAACATTCCACGACCCCACTGAAGACACTACCAGCATAAAAAATGTAACAAAAAGAACGCGTCCACCGCAGAGCCCCTCGGAACATTCCACGACCCCACTGAAACCACCACCAGCGTAAAAAATGTAACAAAAAGTACGCGTCCACCGCAGAGCCCCTCGGAACATTCCACGACCCCACTGAAACCACCACCAGCGTAAAAAATGTAACAAAAAGTACGCGTCCACCGGAGACCCCAGTGAAACCACCACCAGCGTAAAAAATGTAACAAAAAGTACGCGTCCACCGCAGAGCCCCTCGGAACATTCCACGACCCCACTGAAACCAGCAACAGCGTAAAAAATGTAACAAAAAGTACGCATCCACCGCAGAGCCCCTCGGAACATTCCACGACCCCACTGAAGACACTACCAGCATAAAAAATGTAACAAAAAGAACGCGTCCACCGGGGAGCCCCTCGGAACATTCCACGACCCCACTGAAACCACCAACAGCGTAAAAAATGTAACAAAAAGTACGCGTCCACCGCAGACCCAATCAGAACATTCCACCAGCGTAAAAAATGTAACAAAAAGTACGCGTCCACCGGAGACCCCAGTGAAACCACCACCAGCGTAAAAAATGTAACAAAAAGTACGCGTCCACCGGAGACCCCAGTGAAACCACCACCAGCGTAAAAAATGTAACAAAAAGTACGCGTCCACCGCAGAGCCCCTCGGAACATTCCACGACCCCACTGAAACCACCACCAGCGTAAAAAATGTAACAAAAAGTACGCGTCCACCGCAGAGCCCCTCGGAACATTCCACGACCCCACTGAAACCACCACCAGCGTAAAAAATGTAACAAAAAGTACGCGTCCACCGCAGAGCCCCTCGGAACATTCCACGACCCCACTGAAGACACTACCAGCATAAAAAATGTAACAAAAAGTACGCGTCCACCGCAGACCCAATCAGAACATTCCACCAGCGTAAAAAATGTAACAAAAAGTACGCGTCCACCGCACAGCCCCTCGGAACATTCCACGACCCCACTGAAGACACTACCAGCGTAAAAAATGTAACAAAAAGTACGCGTCCACCGCAGAGCCCCTCGGAACATTCCACGACCCCGCTGAATCCACCACCAGCGTAAAAAATGTAACAAAAAGTACGCGTCCACCGCAGAGCCCCTCGGAACATTCCACGACCCCACTGAAACCACCACCAGCGTAAAAAATGTAACAAAAAGTACGCGTCCACCGCGAGCCCCTCGGAACATTCCACGACCCCACTGAAGACACTACCAGCATAAAAAATGTAACAAAAAGAACGCGTCCACCGCAGAGCCCCTCGGAACATTCCACGACCCCACTGAAACCACCACCAGCGTAAAAAATGTAACAAAAAGTACGCGTCCACCGCAGAGCCCCTCGGAACATTCCACGACCCCACTGAAGACACTACCAGCATAAAAAATGTAACAAAAAGAACGCGTCCACCGGAGAGCCCCTCGGAACATTCCACGACCTCACTGAAACCACCAACAGCGTAAAAAATGTAACAAAAAGTACGCGTCCACCGCAGACCCAATCAGAACATTCCACCAGCGTAAAAAATGTAACAAAAAGTACGCGTCCACCGCAGACCCAATCAGAACATTCCACCAGCGTAAAAAATGTAACAAAAAGTACGCGTCCACCGCAGAGCCCCTCGGAACATTCCACGACCCCACTGAAACCACCAACAGCGTAAAAAATGTAACAAAAAGTACGGGTCCACCGCAGAGCCCCTCGGAACATTCCACGACCCCGCTGAATCCACCACCAGCGTAAAAAATGTAACAAAAAGTACGCGTCCACCGCAGAGCCCCTCGGAACATTCCACGACCCCACTGAAACCACCAACAGCGTAAAAAATGTAACAAAAAGTACGCGTCCACCGCAGAGCCCCTCGGAACATTCCACGACCCCACTGAAACCACCAACAGCGTAAAAAATGTAACAAAAAGTACGCGTCCACCGCAGAGCCCCTCGGAACATTCCACGACCCCACTGAAGACACTACCAGCATAAAAAATGTAACAAAAAGAACGCGGCCACCGCAGAGCCCCTCGGAACATTCCACGACCCCACTGAAACCACCAACAGCGTAAAAAATGTAACAAAAAGTACGCGTCCACCGCAGAGCCCCTCGGAACATTCCACGACCCCACTGAAGACACTACCAGCATAAAAAATGTAACAAAAAGTACGCGTCCACCGCAGAGCCCCTCGGAACATTCCACGACCCCACTGAAACCACCAACAGCGTAAAAAATGTAACAAAAAGTACGGGTCCACCGCAGAGCCCCTCGGAACATTCCACGACCCCGCTGAATCCACCACCAGCGTAAAAAATGTAACAAAAAGTACGCGTCCACCGCAGAGCCCCTTGGAACATTCCACGACCCCGCTGAATCCACCACCAGCGTAAAAAATGTAACAAAAAGTACGCGTCCACCGCACAGCCCCTCGGAACATTCCACGACCCCACTGAAGACACTACCAGCGTAAAAAATGTAACAAAAAGTACGCGTCCACCGCAGACCCAATCAGAACATTCCACCAGCGTAAAAAATGTAACAAAAAGTACGCGTCCACCGCAGACCCAATCAGAACATTCCACCAGCGTAAAAAATGTAACAAAAAGTACGCGTCCACCGGAGACCCCACTGAAACCACCACCAGCGTAAAAAATGTAACAAAAAGTACGCGTCCACCGCAGAGCCCCTCGGAACATTCCACGACCCCGCTGAATCCACCACCAGCGTAAAAAATGTAACAAAAAGTACGCGTCCACCGGAGACCCCAGTGAAACCACCACCAGCGTAAAAAATGTAACAAAAAGTACGCGTCCACCGCAGAGCCCCTCGGAACATTCCACGACCCCACTGAAACCACCACCAGCGTAAAAAATGTAACAAAAAGTACGCGTCCACCGCGAACCCCTCGGAACATTCCACGACCCCACTGAAGACACTACCAGCATAAAAAATGTAACAAAAAGAACGCGGCCACCGCAGAGCCCCTCGGAACATTCCACGACCCCACTGAAACCACCAACAGCGTAAAAAATGTAACAAAAAGTACGCGTCCACCGCAGAGCCCCTCGGAACATTCCACGACCCCACTGAAGACACTACCAGCATAAAAAATGTAACAAAAAGTACGCGTCCACCGCAGAGCCCCTCGGAACATTCCACGACCCCACTGAAACCACCAACAGCGTAAAAAATGTAACAAAAAGTACGGGTCCACCGCAGAGCCCCTCGGAACATTCCACGACCCCGCTGAATCCACCACCAGCGTAAAAAATGTAACAAAAAGTACGCGTCCACCGCAGAGCCCCTCGGAACATTCCACGACCCCGCTGAATCCACCACCAGCGTAAAAAATGTAACAAAAAGTACGCGTCCACCGCACAGCCCCTCGGAACATTCCACGACCCCACTGAAGACACTACCAGCGTAAAAAATGTAACAAAAAGTACGCGTCCACCGCAGACCCAATCAGAAGATTCCACCAGCGTAAAAAATGTAACAAAAAGTACGCGTCCACCGCAGACCCAATCAGAACATTCCACCAGCGTAAAAAATGTAACAAAAAGTACGCGTCCACCGGAGACCCCACTGAAACCACCACCAGCGTAAAAAATGTAACAAAAAGTACGCGTCCACCGCAGAGCCCCTCGGAACATTCCACGACCCCGCTGAATCCACCACCAGCGTAAAAAATGTAACAAAAAGTACGCGTCCACCGGAGACCCCAGTGAAACCACCACCAGCGTAAAAAATGTAACAAAAAGTACGCGTCCACCGCAGAGCCCCTCGGAACATTCCACGACCCCACTGAAACCACCACCAGCGTAAAAAATGTAACAAAAAGTACGCGTCCACCGCGAGCCCCTCGGAACATTCCACGACCCCACTGAAGACACTACCAGCATAAAAAATGTAACAAAAAGAACGCGTCCACCGCAGAGCCCCTCGGAACATTCCACGACCCCACTGAAACCACCACCAGCGTAAAAAATGTAACAAAAAGTACGCGTCCACCGCAGAGCCCCTCGGAACATTCCACGACCCCACTGAAACCACCACCAGCGTAAAAAATGTAACAAAAAGTACGCGTCCACCGCAGAGCCCCTCGGAACATTCCACGACCCCACTGAAACCACCAACAGCGTAAAAAATGTAACAAAAAGTACGGGTCCACCGCAGAGCCCCTCGGAACATTCCACGACCCCACTGAAACCACCAACAGCGTAAAAAATGTAACAAAAAGTACGCGTCCACCGCAGAGCCCCTCGGAACATTCCACGACCCCACTGAAACCACCAACAGCGTAAAAAATGTAACAAAAAGTACGCGTCCACCGCAGACCCAATCAGAAGATTCCACCAGCGTAAAAAATGTAACAAAAAGTACGCGTCCACCGGAGACCCCACTGAAACCACCACCAGCGTAAAAAATGTAACAAAAAGTACGCGTCCACCGCAGAGCCCCTCGGAACATTCCACGACCCCGCTGAATCCACCACCAGCGTAAAAAATGTAACAAAAAGTACGCGTCCACCGCAGAGCCCCTCGGAACATTCCACGACCCCGCTGAATCCACCACCAGCGTAAAAAATGTAACAAAAAGTACGCGTCCACCCCAGAGCCCCTCGGAACATTCCACGACCCCACTGAATCCGCCACCAGCGTAAAAAATGTAACAAAAAGTACGCGTCCACCGGAGACCCCACTGAAACCACCACCAGCGTAAAAAATGTAACAAAAAGTACGCGTCCACCCCAGAGCCCCTCGGAACATTCCACGACCCCACTGAATCCGCCACCAGCGTAAAAAATGTAACAAAAAGTACGCGTCCACCGGAGACCCCACTGAAACCACCACCAGCGTAAAAAATGTAACAAAAAGTACGCGTCCACCCCAGAGCCCCTCGGAACATTCCACGACCCCACTGAAGACACTACCAGCATAAAAAATGTAACAAAAAGAACGCGTCCACCGCAGAGCCCCTCGGAACATTCCACGACCCCACTGAAACCACCACCAGCGTAAAAAATGTAACAAAAAGTACGCGTCCACCGCAGACCCAATCAGAACATTCCACCAGCGTAAAAAATGTAACAAAAAGTACGCGTCCACCGCAGAGCCCCTCGGAACATTCCACGACCCCGCTGAACCCACCACCCGCGTAAAAAATGTAACAAAAAGTACGCGTCCACCGCAGAGCCCCTCGGAACATTCCACGACCCCGCTGAACCCACCACCCAAACTCTTCCGTAAAAAACCCAAACTCTTCCGTAAAAAACTCAAACCCTTCCGTAAAAAACCAAAACTCTTCCGAAAAAAACCCAAACTGTTATTCGAACCATCCCCTAAAACATAGGACTCGTCCCTAAAACATAGGACTCGTCCCTAAAACATGGGACTCATCCCTAAAACATAGGACTCGTCCCTAAAACATGGGACTCATCCCTAAAACATAGGACTCATCCCTAAAACATGGGACTCATCCCTAAAACATGGGACTCATCCCTAAAACATAGGACACGTCCCTAACGAGACGGGAGGAGCACCCATGGAAGAACCCACCCGCGTAAAAAACCCAAACTCTTCCGTAAAAAACCCAAACTCTTCCGTAAAAAACCCAAACTGTTATTCGAACCACCCCCTAAAACATGGGACTCATCCCTAAAACATAGGACTCGTCCCTAAAACATGGGACTCATCCCTAAAACATAGGACTCATCCCTAAAACATAGGACTCGTCCCTAAAACATGGGACTCATCCCTAAAACATGGGACTCGTCCCTAAAACATAGGACTCGTCCCTAACGAGACGGGAGGAGCATCCATGGAAGAACCCACCCGCGTAAAAAACCCAAACTTTTCCGTAAAAAACCCAAACTCTTCCGTAAAAAACCCAAGCTCTTCCGTAAAAAACCCAAACTGTTATTCGAACCACCCCCTAAAACATGGGACTCATCCCTAAAACATAGGACTCGTCCCTAAAACATGGGACTCATCCCTAAAACATAGGACTCATCCCTAAAACATAGGACTCGTCCCTAACGAGACGGGAGGAGCATCCATGGAAGAACCCACCCGCGTAAAAAACCCAAACTTTTCCGTAAAAAACCCAAACTCTTCCGTAAAAAACCCAAACTCTTCCGTAAAAAACCCAAACTGTTATTCGAACCACCCCCTAAAACATGGGACTCATCCCTAAAACATAGGACTCGTCCCTAAAACATGGGACTCATCCCTAAAACATAGGACTCGTCCCTAAAACATGGGACTCATCCCTAAAACATAGGACTCATCCCTAAAACATAGGACTCGTCCCTAAAACATGGGACTCATCCCTAAAACATGGGACTCGTCCCTAAAACATAGGACTCGTCCCTAACGAGACGGGAGGAGCATCCATGGAAGAACCCACCCGCGTAAAAAACCCAAACTTTTCCGTAAAAAACCCAAACTCTTCCGTAAAAAACCCAAGCTCTTCCGTAAAAAACCCAAACTGTTATGCGAACCATCCCCTAAAACATAGGACTCGTCCCTAACGAGACGGGAGGAGCATCCATGGAAGAACCCACCCGCGTAAAAAACCCAAACTTTTCCGTAAAAAACCCAAACTCTTCCGTAAAAAACCCAAACTCTTCCGTAAAAAACCCAAACTGTTATTCGAACCACCCCCTAAAACATGGGACTCATCCCTAAAACATAGGACTCGTCCCTAAAACATGGGACTCATCCCTAAAACATAGGACTCATCCCTAAAACATAGGACTCGTCCCTAACGAGACGGGAGGAGCATCCATGGAAGAACCCACCCGCGTAAAAAACCCAAACTTTTCCGTAAAAAACCCAAACTCTTCCGTAAAAAACCCAAACTCTTCCGTAAAAAACCCAAGCTCTTCCGTAAAAAACCCAAACTGTTATGCGAACCATCCCCTAAAACATAGGACTCGTCCCTAACGAGACGGGAGGAGCATCCATGGAAGAACCCACCCGCGTAAAAAACCCAAACTTTTCCGTAAAAAACCCAAACTCTTCCGTAAAAAACCCAAGCTCTTCCGTAAAAAACCCAAACTGTTATTCGAACCACCCCCTAAAACATGGGACTCATCCCTAAAACATAGGACTCGTCCCTAAAACATGGGACTCATCCCTAAAACATAGGACTCATCCCTAAAACATAGGACTCGTCCCTAACGAGACGGGAGGAGCATCCATGGAAGAACCCACCCGCGTAAAAAACCCAAACTTTTCCGTAAAAAACCCAAACTCTTCCGTAAAAAACCCAAACTCTTCCGTAAAAAACCCAAACTGTTATTCGAACCACCCCCTAAAACATGGGACTCATCCCTAAAACATAGGACTCGTCCCTAAAACATGGGACTCATCCCTAAAACATAGGACTCGTCCCTAAAACATGGGACTCATCCCTAAAACATAGGACTCATCCCTAAAACATAGGACTCGTCCCTAAAACATGGGACTCATCCCTAAAACATGGGACTCGTCCCTAAAACATAGGACTCGTCCCTAACGAGACGGGAGGAGCATCCATGGAAGAACCCACCCGCGTAAAAAACCCAAACTTTTCCGTAAAAAACCCAAACTCTTCCGTAAAAAACCCAAGCTCTTCCGTAAAAAACCCAAACTGTTATGCGAACCATCCCCTAAAACATAGGACTCGTCCCTAACGAGACGGGAGGAGCATCCATGGAAGAACCCACCCGCGTAAAAAACCCAAACTTTTCCGTAAAAAACCCAAACTCTTCCGTAAAAAACCCAAACTCTTCCGTAAAAAACCCAAACTGTTATTCGAACCACCCCCTAAAACATGGGACTCATCCCTAAAACATGGGACTCATCCCTAAAACATAGGACTCGTCCCTAAAACATGGGACTCATCCCTAAAACATGGGACTCATCCCTAAAACATAGGACTCGTCCCTAAAACATGAGACTCATCCCTAAAACATGGGACTCATCCCTAAAACATGGGACTCATCCCTAAAACATGGGACTCGTCCCTAAAACATGGGACTCGTCCCTAAAACATGGGACTCGTCCCTAAAACATGGGACTCATCCCTAAAACATAGGACTCATCCCTAAAACATGGGACTCATCCCTAAAACATAGGACTCGTCCCTAAAACATGGGACTCATCCCTAAAACATAGGACTCGTCCCTAAAACATGGGACTCATCCCTAAAACATAGGACTCATCCCTAAAACATGGGACTCATCCCTAAAACATAGGACTCGTCCCTAAAACATAGGACTCATCCCTAAAACATAGGACTCGCCCCTAAAACATGGGACTCATCCCTAAAACATAGGACTCATCCCTAAAACATGGGACTCATCCCTAAAACATAGGACTCGCCCCTAAAACATGGGACTCATCCCTAAAACATAGGACTCATCCCTAAAACATGGGACTCATCCCTAAAACATAGGACTTGTCCCTAACGAGACGGGAGGAGCATCCATGGAAGAACCCACCCGCGTAAAAAACCCAAACTTTTCCGTAAAAAACCCAAACTCTTCCGTAAAAAACCCAAGCTCTTCCGTAAAAAACCCAAACTGTTATTCGAACCATCCCCTAAAACATAGGACTCGTCCCTAACGAGACGGGAGGAGCATCCATGGAAGAACCCACCCGCGTAAAAAACCCAAACTTTTCCGTAAAAAACCCAAACTCTTCCGTAAAAAACCCAAACTCTTCCGTAAAAAACCCAAACTGTTATTCGAACCACCCCCTAAAACATGGGACTCATCCCTAAAACATGGGACTCATCCCTAAAACATAGGACTCGTCCCTAAAACATGGGACTCATCCCTAAAACATGGGACTCATCCCTAAAACATAGGACTCGTCCCTAAAACATGAGACTCATCCCTAAAACATGGGACTCATCCCTAAAACATGGGACTCATCCCTAAAACATGGGACTCGTCCCTAAAACATGGGACTCGTCCCTAAAACATGGGACTCGTCCCTAAAACATGGGACTCATCCCTAAAACATAGGACTCATCCCTAAAACATGGGACTCATCCCTAAAACATAGGACTCGTCCCTAAAACATGGGACTCATCCCTAAAACATAGGACTCGTCCCTAAAACATGGGACTCATCCCTAAAACATAGGACTCGTCCCTAAAACATAGGACTCATCCCTAAAACATAGGACTCGCCCCTAAAACATGGGACTCATCCCTAAAACATAGGACTCATCCCTAAAACATGGGACTCATCCCTAAAACATAGGACTCGTCCCTAAAACATAGGACTCGCCCCTAAAACATGGGACTCATCCCTAAAACATGGGACTCATCCCTAAAACATAGGACTCGTCCCTAAAACATGGGACTCATCCCTAAAACATAGGACTCATCCCTAAAACATGGGACTCATCCCTAAAACATAGGACTCGTCCCTAAAACATAGGACTCATCCCTAAAACATAGGACTCGCCCCTAAAACATGGGACTCATCCCTAAAACATAGGACTCATCCCTAAAACATGGGACTCATCCCTAAAACATAGGACTCGCCCCTAAAACATGGGACTCATCCCTAAAACATAGGACTCATCCCTAAAACATGGGACTCATCCCTAAAACATAGGACTTGTCCCTAACGAGACGGGAGGAGCATCCATGGAAGAACCCACCCGCGTAAAAAACCCAAACTTTTCCGTAAAAAACCCAAACTCTTCCGTAAAAAACCCAAGCTCTTCCGTAAAAAACCCAAACTGTTATTCGAACCATCCCCTAAAACATAGGACTCGTCCCTAACGAGACGGGAGGAGCATCCATGGAAGAACCCACCCGCGTAAAAAACCCAAACTTTTCCGTAAAAAACCCAAACTCTTCCGTAAAAAACCCAAACTCTTCCGTAAAAAACCCAAACTGTTATTCGAACCACCCCCTAAAACATGGGACTCATCCCTAAAACATGGGACTCATCCCTAAAACATAGGACTCGTCCCTAAAACATGGGACTCATCCCTAAAACATGGGACTCATCCCTAAAACATAGGACTCGTCCCTAAAACATGAGACTCATCCCTAAAACATGGGACTCATCCCTAAAACATGGGACTCATCCCTAAAACATGGGACTCGTCCCTAAAACATGGGACTCGTCCCTAAAACATGGGACTCGTCCCTAAAACATGGGACTCATCCCTAAAACATAGGACTCATCCCTAAAACATGGGACTCATCCCTAAAACATAGGACTCGTCCCTAAAACATGGGACTCATCCCTAAAACATAGGACTCGTCCCTAAAACATGGGACTCATCCCTAAAACATAGGACTCGTCCCTAAAACATAGGACTCATCCCTAAAACATAGGACTCGCCCCTAAAACATGGGACTCATCCCTAAAACATAGGACTCATCCCTAAAACATGGGACTCATCCCTAAAACATAGGACTTGTCCCTAACGAGACGGGAGGAGCATCCATGGAAGAACCCACCCGCGTAAAAAACCCAAACTTTTCCGTAAAAAACCCAAACTCTTCCGTAAAAAACCCAAGCTCTTCCGTAAAAAACCCAAACTGTTATTCGAACCATCCCCTAAAACATAGGACTCGTCCCTAACGAGACGGGAGGAGCATCCATGGAAGAACCCACCCGCGTAAAAAACCCAAACTTTTCCGTAAAAAACCCAAACTCTTCCGTAAAAAACCCAAACTCTTCCGTAAAAAACCCAAACTGTTATTCGAACCACCCCCTAAAACATGGGACTCATCCCTAAAACATGGGACTCATCCCTAAAACATAGGACTCGTCCCTAAAACATGGGACTCATCCCTAAAACATGGGACTCATCCCTAAAACATAGGACTCGTCCCTAAAACATGAGACTCATCCCTAAAACATGGGACTCATCCCTAAAACATGGGACTCATCCCTAAAACATGGGACTCGTCCCTAAAACATGGGACTCGTCCCTAAAACATGGGACTCGTCCCTAAAACATGGGACTCATCCCTAAAACATAGGACTCATCCCTAAAACATGGGACTCATCCCTAAAACATAGGACTCGTCCCTAAAACATGGGACTCATCCCTAAAACATAGGACTCGTCCCTAAAACATGGGACTCATCCCTAAAACATAGGACTCGTCCCTAAAACATAGGACTCATCCCTAAAACATAGGACTCGCCCCTAAAACATGGGACTCATCCCTAAAACATAGGACTCATCCCTAAAACATGGGACTCATCCCTAAAACATAGGACTCGTCCCTAAAACATAGGACTCGCCCCTAAAACATGGGACTCATCCCTAAAACATGGGACTCATCCCTAAAACATAGGACTCGTCCCTAAAACATGGGACTCATCCCTAAAACATAGGACTCATCCCTAAAACATGGGACTCATCCCTAAAACATAGGACTCGTCCCTAAAACATAGGACTCATCCCTAAAACATAGGACTCGCCCCTAAAACATGGGACTCATCCCTAAAACATAGGACTCATCCCTAAAACATGGGACTCATCCCTAAAACATAGGACTCGCCCCTAAAACATGGGACTCATCCCTAAAACATAGGACTCATCCCTAAAACATGGGACTCATCCCTAAAACATAGGACTTGTCCCTAACGAGACGGGAGGAGCATCCATGGAAGAACCCACCCGCGTAAAAAACCCAAACTTTTCCGTAAAAAACCCAAACTCTTCCGTAAAAAACCCAAGCTCTTCCGTAAAAAACCCAAACTGTTATTCGAACCATCCCCTAAAACATAGGACTCGTCCCTAACGAGACGGGAGGAGCATCCATGGAAGAACCCACCCGCGTAAAAAACCCAAACTTTTCCGTAAAAAACCCAAACTCTTCCGTAAAAAACCCAAACTCTTCCGTAAAAAACCCAAACTGTTATTCGAACCACCCCCTAAAACATGGGACTCATCCCTAAAACATGGGACTCATCCCTAAAACATAGGACTCGTCCCTAAAACATGGGACTCATCCCTAAAACATGGGACTCATCCCTAAAACATAGGACTCGTCCCTAAAACATGAGACTCATCCCTAAAACATGGGACTCATCCCTAAAACATGGGACTCATCCCTAAAACATGGGACTCGTCCCTAAAACATGGGACTCGTCCCTAAAACATGGGACTCGTCCCTAAAACATGGGACTCATCCCTAAAACATAGGACTCATCCCTAAAACATGGGACTCATCCCTAAAACATAGGACTCGTCCCTAAAACATGGGACTCATCCCTAAAACATAGGACTCGTCCCTAAAACATGGGACTCATCCCTAAAACATAGGACTCGTCCCTAAAACATAGGACTCATCCCTAAAACATAGGACTCGCCCCTAAAACATGGGACTCATCCCTAAAACATAGGACTCATCCCTAAAACATGGGACTCATCCCTAAAACATAGGACTCGTCCCTAAAACATAGGACTCATCCCTAAAACATAGGACTCGCCCCTAAAACATGGGACTCATCCCTAAAACATAGGACTCATCCCTAAAACATGGGACTCATCCCTAAAACATAGGACTTGTCCCTAACGAGACGGGAGGAGCATCCATGGAAGAACCCACCGCGTAAAAAACCCAAACTCTTCCGTGAAAAACTCAAGCTCTTCCGTAAAAAACCCAAACTGTTATTCGAACCATCCCCTAAAACATGGGACTCATCCCTAAAACATAGGACTCGCCCCTAAAACATGGGACTCATCCCTAAAACATAGGACTCGCCCCTAAAACATGGGACTCATCCCTAAAACATAGGACTCGTCCCTAACGAGACGGGAGGAGCATCCATGGAAGAACCCACCGCGTAAAAAACCCAAACTCTTCCGTAAAAAACTCAGGCTCTTCCTTAAAAAACTCAAACTCTTCCGTAAAAAACCCAAACTGTTATTCGAACCATCCCCTAAAACATGGGACTCATCCCTAAAACATAGGACTCGCCCCTAAAACATGGGACTCATCCCTAAAACATAGGACTCATCCCTAAAACATGGGACTCATCCCTAAAACATAGGACTCGTCCCTAAAACATGGGACTCATCCCTAAAACATAGGACTCGTCCCTAAAACATGGGACTCATCCCTAAAACATGGGACTCATCCCTAAAACATAGGACTCATCCCTAAAACATAGGACTCATCCCTAAAACATAGGACTCATCCCTAAAACATGGGACTCATCCCTAAAACATAGGACTCGTCCCTAACGAGACGGGAGGAGCATCCATGGAAGAACCCACCCGCGTAAAAAACCCAAACTCTTCCGTAAAAAACCCAAACTGTTATTCGAACCATCCCCTAAAACATGGGACTCATCCCTAAAACATAGGACTCGCCCCTAAAACATGGGACTCATCCCTAAAACATAGGACTCATCCCTAAAACATGGGACTCATCCCTAAAACATAGGACTCGTCCCTAACGAGACGGGAGGAGCATCCATGGAAGAACCCACCCGCGTAAAAAACCCAAACTCTTCCGTAAAAAACCCAAACTGTTATTCGAACCACCCCCTAAAACATGGGACTCATCCCTAAAACATGGGACTCATCCCTAAAACATAGGACTCGTCCCTAAAACATGGGACTCATCCCTAAAACATGGGACTCATCCCTAAAACATGGGACTCATCCCTAAAACATGGGACTCATCCCTAAAACATGGGACTCATCCCTAAAACATGGAACTCATCCCTAAAACATAGGACTCGTCCCTAAAACATGGGACTCATCCCTAAAACATAGGACTCGTCCCTAAAACATGGGACTCATCCCTAAAACTTGGGACTCATCCCTAAAACATGGGACTCATCCCTAAAACATGGGACTCATCCCTAAAACATGGGACTCATCCCTAAAACATGGGACTCGTCCCTAACGAGACGGGAGGAGCATCCATGGAAGAACCCACCCGCGTAAAAAACCCAAACTTTTCCGCAAAAAACCCAAACTCTTCCGTAAAAAACCCAAGCTCTTCCGTAAAGAACCCAAACTGTTATTCGAACCATCCCCTAAAACATAGGACTCGTCCCTAACGAGACGGGAGGAGCATCCATGGAAGAACCCACCCGCGTAAAAAACCCAAACTTTTCCGCAAAAAACCCAAACTCTTCCGTAAAAAACCCAAGCTCTTCCGTAAAGAACCCAAACTGTTATTCGAACCATCCCCTAAAACATGGGACTCGTCCCTAACGAGACGGGAGGAGCATCCATGGAAGAACCCACCCGCGTAAAAAACCCAAACTTTTCCGTAAAAAACCCAAACTCTTCCGTAAAAAACCCAAACTGTTATTCGAACCACCCCCTAAAACATGGGACTCATCCCTAAAACATGGGACTCATCCCTAAAACATAGGACTCGTCCCTAAAACATGGGACTCATCCCTAAAACATGGGACTCATCCCTAAAACATGGGACTCATCCCTAAAACATGGGACTCATCCCTAAAACATGGGACTCATCCCTAAAACATGGAACTCATCCCTAAAACATAGGACTCGTCCCTAAAACATGGGACTCATCCCTAAAACATAGGACTCGTCCCTAAAACATGGGACTCATCCCTAAAACTTGGGACTCATCCCTAAAACATGGGACTCATCCCTAAAACATGGGACTCATCCCTAAAACATGGGACTCATCCCTAAAACATGGGACTCGTCCCTAACGAGACGGGAGGAGCATCCATGGAAGAACCCACCCGCGTAAAAAACCCAAACTTTTCCGCAAAAAACCCAAACTCTTCCGTAAAAAACCCAAGCTCTTCCGTAAAGAACCCAAACTGTTATTCGAACCATCCCCTAAAACATAGGACTCGTCCCTAACGAGACGGGAGGAGCATCCATGGAAGAACCCACCCGCGTAAAAAACCCAAACTTTTCCGCAAAAAACCCAAACTCTTCCGTAAAAAACCCAAGCTCTTCCGTAAAGAACCCAAACTGTTATTCGAACCATCCCCTAAAACATGGGACTCGTCCCTAACGAGACGGGAGGAGCATCCATGGAAGAACCCACCCGCGTAAAAAACCCAAACTTTTCCGTAAAAAACCCAAACTCTTCCGTAAAAAACCCAAACTCTTCCGTAAAAAACCCAAACTGTTATTCGAACCACCCCCTAAAACATGGGACTCATCCCTAAAACATGGGACTCATCCCTAAAACATGGGACTCATCCCTAAAACATAGGACTCGTCCCTAAAACATGGGACTCATCCCTAAAACATGGGACTCATCCCTAAAACATGGGACTCATCCCTAAAACATGGGACTCATCCCTAAAACATGGGACTCGTCCCTAAAACATGGGACTCGTCCCTAAAACATGGGACTCATCCCTAAAACATGGGACTCATCCCTAAAACATGGGACTCATCCCTAAAACATGGGACTCATCCCTAAAACATGGGACTCATCCCTAAAACATGGGACTCGTCCCTAACGAGACGGGAGGAGCATCCATGGAAGAACCCACCCGCGTAAAAAACCCAAACTTTTCCGCAAAAAACCCAAACTCTTCCGTAAAAAACCCAAGCTCTTCCGTAAAGAACCCAAACTGTTATTCGAACCATCCCCTAAAACATAGGACTCGTCCCTAACGAGACGGGAGGAGCATCCATGGAAGAACCCACCCGCGTAAAAAACCCAAACTTTTCCGCAAAAAACCCAAACTCTTCCGTAAAAAACCCAAGCTCTTCCGTAAAGAACCCAAACTGTTATTCGAACCATCCCCTAAAACATGGGACTCGTCCCTAACGAGACGGGAGGAGCATCCATGGAAGAACCCACCCGCGTAAAAAACCCAAACTTTTCCGTAAAAAACCCAAACTCTTCCGTAAAAAACCCAAACTGTTATTCGAACCACCCCCTAAAACATGGGACTCATCCCTAAAACATGGGACTCATCCCTAAAACATAGGACTCGTCCCTAAAACATGGGACTCATCCCTAAAACATGGGACTCATCCCTAAAACATGGGACTCATCCCTAAAACATGGGACTCATCCCTAAAACATGGGACTCATCCCTAAAACATGGAACTCATCCCTAAAACATAGGACTCGTCCCTAAAACATGGGACTCATCCCTAAAACATAGGACTCGTCCCTAAAACATGGGACTCATCCCTAAAACTTGGGACTCATCCCTAAAACATGGGACTCATCCCTTAAACATGGAACTCATCCCTAAAACATAGGACTCGTCCCTAAAACATGGGACTCATCCCTAAAACATAGGACTCGTCCCTAAAACATGGGACTCATCCCTAAAACTTGGGACTCATCCCTAAAACATGGGACTCATCCCTAAAACATGGGACTCATCCCTAAAACATGGGACTCATCCCTAAAACATGGGACTCGTCCCTAACGAGACGGGAGGAGCATCCATGGAAGAACCCACCCGCGTAAAAAACCCAAACTTTTCCGCAAAAAACCCAAACTCTTCCGTAAAAAACCCAAGCTCTTCCGTAAAGAACCCAAACTGTTATTCGAACCATCCCCTAAAACATAGGACTCGTCCCTAACGAGACGGGAGGAGCATCCATGGAAGAACCCACCCGCGTAAAAAACCCAAACTTTTCCGCAAAAAACCCAAACTCTTCCGTAAAAAACCCAAGCTCTTCCGTAAAGAACCCAAACTGTTATTCGAACCATCCCCTAAAACATGGGACTCGTCCCTAACGAGACGGGAGGAGCATCCATGGAAGAACCCACCCGCGTAAAAAACCCAAACTTTTCCGTAAAAAACCCAAACTCTTCCGTAAAAAACCCAAACTCTTCCGTAAAAAACCCAAACTGTTATTCGAACCACCCCCTAAAACATGGGACTCATCCCTAAAACATGGGACTCATCCCTAAAACATAGGACTCGTCCCTAAAACATGGGACTCATCCCTAAAACATGGGACTCATCCCTAAAACATGGGACTCATCCCTAAAACATGGGACTCATCCCTAAAACATGGGACTCGTCCCTAAAACATGGGACTCGTCCCTAAAACATGGGACTCATCCCTAAAACATGGGACTCATCCCTAAAACATGGGACTCATCCCTAAAACATGGGACTCATCCCTAAAACATGGGACTCATCCCTAAAACATGGGACTCGTCCCTAACGAGACGGGAGGAGCATCCATGGAAGAACCCACCCGCGTAAAAAACCCAAACTTTTCCGCAAAAAACCCAAACTCTTCCGTAAAAAACCCAAGCTCTTCCGTAAAGAACCCAAACTGTTATTCGAACCATCCCCTAAAACATAGGACTCGTCCCTAACGAGACGGGAGGAGCATCCATGGAAGAACCCACCCGCGTAAAAAACCCAAACTTTTCCGCAAAAAACCCAAACTCTTCCGTAAAAAACCCAAGCTCTTCCGTAAAGAACCCAAACTGTTATTCGAACCATCCCCTAAAACATGGGACTCGTCCCTAACGAGACGGGAGGAGCATCCATGGAAGAACCCACCCGCGTAAAAAACCCAAACTTTTCCGTAAAAAACCCAAACTCTTCCGTAAAAAACCCAAACTGTTATTCGAACCACCCCCTAAAACATGGGACTCATCCCTAAAACATGGGACTCATCCCTAAAACATAGGACTCGTCCCTAAAACATGGGACTCATCCCTAAAACATGGGACTCATCCCTAAAACATGGGACTCATCCCTAAAACATGGGACTCATCCCTAAAACATGGGACTCATCCCTAAAACATGGAACTCATCCCTAAAACATAGGACTCGTCCCTAAAACATGGGACTCATCCCTAAAACATAGGACTCGTCCCTAAAACATGGGACTCATCCCTAAAACTTGGGACTCATCCCTAAAACATGGGACTCATCCCTAAAACATGGGACTCATCCCTAAAACATGGGACTCATCCCTAAAACATGGGACTCGTCCCTAACGAGACGGGAGGAGCATCCATGGAAGAACCCACCCGCGTAAAAAACCCAAACTTTTCCGGAAAAAACCCAAACTCTTCCGTAAAAAACCCAAGCTCTTCCGTAAAGAACCCAAACTGTTATTCGAACCATCCCCTAAAACATGGGACTCGTCCCTAACGAGACGGGAGGAGCATCCATGGAAGAACCCACCCGCGTAAAAAACCCAAACTTTTCCGTAAAAAACCCAAACTCTTCCGTAAAAAACCCAAACTCTTCCGTAAAAAACCCAAACTGTTATTCGAACCACCCCCTAAAACATGGGACTCATCCCTAACGAGACGGGAGGAGCATCCATGGAAGAACCCACCCGCGTAAAAAACCCAAACTTTTCCGCAAAAAACCCAAACTCTTCCGTAAAAAACCCAAGCTCTTCCGTAAAGAACCCAAACTGTTATTCGAACCATCCCCTAAAACATGGGACTCGTCCCTAACGAGACGGGAGGAGCATCCATGGAAGAACCCACCCGCGTAAAAAACCCAAACTTTTCCGTAAAAAACCCAAACTCTTCCGTAAAAAACCCAAACTCTTCCGTAAAAAACCCAAACTGTTATTCGAACCACCCCCTAAAACATGGGACTCATCCCTAAAACATGGGACTCATCCCTAAAACATGGGACTCATCCCTAAAACATAGGACTCGTCCCTAAAACATGGGACTCATCCCTAAAACATGGGACTCATCCCTAAAACATGGGACTCATCCCTAAAACATGGGACTCATCCCTAAAACATGGGACTCGTCCCTAAAACATGGGACTCGTCCCTAAAACATGGGACTCATCCCTAAAACATGGGACTCATCCCTAAAACATGGGACTCATCCCTAAAACATGGGACTCATCCCTAAAACATGGGACTCATCCCTAAAACATAGGACTCGCCCCTAAAACATGGGACTCATCCCTAAAACATAGGACTCATCCCTAAAACATGGGACTCATCCCTAAAACATAGGACTCGTCCCTAACGAGACGGGAGGAGCATCCATGGAAGAACCCACCCGCGTAAAAAACCCAAACTCTTCCGTAGAAAACCCAAACTGTTATTCGAACCACCCCCTAAAACATGGGACTCATCCCTAAAACATGGGACTCATCCCTAAAACATGGGACTCATCCCTAAAACATGGGACTCATCCCTAAAACATGGGACTCGTCCCTAACGAGACGGGAGGAGCATCCATGGAAGAACCCACCCGCGTAAAAAACCCAAACTTTTCCGCAAAAAACCCAAACTCTTCCGTAAAAAACCCAAGCTCTTCCGTAAAGAACCCAAACTGTTATTCGAACCATCCCCTAAAACATAGGACTCGTCCCTAACGAGACGGGAGGAGCATCCATGGAAGAACCCACCCGCGTAAAAAACCCAAACTTTTCCGCAAAAAACCCAAACTCTTCCGTAAAAAACCCAAGCTCTTCCGTAAAGAACCCAAACTGTTATTCGAACCATCCCCTAAAACATGGGACTCGTCCCTAACGAGACGGGAGGAGCATCCATGGAAGAACCCACCCGCGTAAAAAACCCAAACTTTTCCGTAAAAAACCCAAACTCTTCCGTAAAAAACCCAAACTCTTCCGTAAAAAACCCAAACTGTTATTCGAACCACCCCCTAAAACATGGGACTCATCCCTAAAACATGGGACTCATCCCTAAAACATGGGACTCATCCCTAAAACATAGGACTCGTCCCTAAAACATGGGACTCATCCCTAAAACATGGGACTCATCCCTAAAACATGGGACTCATCCCTAAAACATGGGACTCATCCCTAAAACATGGGACTCGTCCCTAAAACATGGGACTCGTCCCTAAAACATGGGACTCATCCCTAAAACATGGGACTCATCCCTAAAACATGGGACTCCTCCCTAAAACATGGGACTCATCCCTAAAACATGGGACTCATCCCTAAAACATGGGACTCGTCCCTAACGAGACGGGAGGAGCATCCATGGAAGAACCCACCCGCGTAAAAAACCCAAACTTTTCCGCAAAAAACCCAAACTCTTCCGTAAAAAACCCAAGCTCTTCCGTAAAGAACCCAAACTGTTATTCGAACCATCCCCTAAAACATAGGACTCGTCCCTAACGAGACGGGAGGAGCATCCATGGAAGAACCCACCCGCGTAAAAAACCCAAACTTTTCCGCAAAAAACCCAAACTCTTCCGTAAAAAACCCAAGCTCTTCCGTAAAGAACCCAAACTGTTATTCGAACCATCCCCTAAAACATGGGACTCGTCCCTAACGAGACGGGAGGAGCATCCATGGAAGAACCCACCCGCGTAAAAAACCCAAACTTTTCCGTAAAAAACCCAAACTCTTCCGTAAAAAACCCAAACTGTTATTCGAACCACCCCCTAAAACATGGGACTCATCCCTAAAACATGGGACTCATCCCTAAAACATAGGACTCGTCCCTAAAACATGGGACTCATCCCTAAAACATGGGACTCATCCCTAAAACATGGGACTCATCCCTAAAACATGGGACTCATCCCTAAAACATGGGACTCATCCCTAAAACATGGAACTCATCCCTAAAACATAGGACTCGTCCCTAAAACATGGGACTCATCCCTAAAACATAGGACTCGTCCCTAAAACATGGGACTCATCCCTAAAACTTGGGACTCATCCCTAAAACATGGGACTCATCCCTAAAACATGGGACTCATCCCTAAAACATGGGACTCATCCCTAAAACATGGGACTCGTCCCTAACGAGACGGGAGGAGCATCCATGGAAGAACCCACCCGCGTAAAAAACCCAAACTTTTCCGCAAAAAACCCAAACTCTTCCGTAAAAAACCCAAGCTCTTCCGTAAAGAACCCAAACTGTTATTCGAACCATCCCCTAAAACATAGGACTCGTCCCTAACGAGACGGGAGGAGCATCCATGGAAGAACCCACCCGCGTAAAAAACCCAAACTTTTCCGCAAAAAACCCAAACTCTTCCGTAAAAAACCCAAGCTCTTCCGTAAAGAACCCAAACTGTTATTCGAACCATCCCCTAAAACATGGGACTCGTCCCTAACGAGACGGGAGGAGCATCCATGGAAGAACCCACCCGCGTAAAAAACCCAAACTTTTCCGTAAAAAACCCAAACTCTTCCGTAAAAAACCCAAACTCTTCCGTAAAAAACCCAAACTGTTATTCGAACCACCCCCTAAAACATGGGACTCATCCCTAAAACATGGGACTCATCCCTAAAACATGGGACTCATCCCTAAAACATAGGACTCGTCCCTAAAACATGGGACTCATCCCTAAAACATGGGACTCATCCCTAAAACATGGGACTCATCCCTAAAACATGGGACTCATCCCTAAAACATGGGACTCGTCCCTAAAACATGGGACTCGTCCCTAAAACATGGGACTCATCCCTAAAACATGGGACTCATCCCTAAAACATGGGACTCATCCCTAAAACATGGGACTCATCCCTAAAACATGGGACTCATCCCTAAAACATAGGACTCGCCCCTAAAACATGGGACTCATCCCTAAAACATAGGACTCATCCCTAAAACATGGGACTCATCCCTAAAACATAGGACTCGTCCCTAACGAGACGGGAGGAGCATCCATGGAAGAACCCACCCGCGTAAAAAACCCAAACTCTTCCGTAGAAAACCCAAACTGTTATTCGAACCACCCCCTAAAACATGGGACTCATCCCTAAAACATGGGACTCATCCCTAAAACATAGGACTCGTCCCTAAAACATGGGACTCATCCCTAAAACATGGGACTCATCCCTAAAACATAGGACTCGTCCCTAAAACATGGGACTCATCCCTAAAACATGGGACTCATCCCTAAAACATGGGACTCATCCCTAAAACATGGGACTCATCCCTAAAACATGGGACTCATCCCTAAAACATGGGACTCATCCCTAAAACATGGAACTCATCCCTAAAACATAGGACTCGTCCCTAAAACATGGGACTCATCCCTAAAACATAGGACTCGTCCCTAAAACATGGGACTCATCCCTAAAACATGGGACTCGCCCCTAAAACATGGGACTCATCCCTAAAACATAGGACTCATCCCTAAAACATGGGACTCATCCCTAAAACATAGGACTCGTCCCTAACGAGACGGGAGGAGCATCCATGGAAGAACCCACCCGCGTAAAAAACCCAAACTTTTCCGTAAAAAACCCAAACTCTTCCGTAAAAAACCCAAACTCTTCCGTAAAAAACCCAAACTGTTATTCGAACCACCCCCTAAAACATGGGACTCATCCCTAAAACATGGGACTCATCCCTAAAACATAGGACTCGTCCCTAAAACATGGGACTCATCCCTAAAACATGGGACTCATCCCTAAAACATGGGACTCATCCCTAAAACATGGGACTCATCCCTAAAACATGGAACTCATCCCTAAAACATAGGACTCGTCCCTAAAACATGGGACTCATCCCTAAAACATGGGACTCATCCCTAAAACATAGGACTCGTCCCTAAAACATGGGACTCATCCCTAAAACATAGGACTCGTCCCTAAAACATGGGACTCATCCCTAAAACATGGGACTCATCCCTAAAACATAGGACTCATCCCTAAAACATGGGACTCATCCCTAAAACATAGGACTCGTCCCTAACGAGACGGGAGGAGCATCCATGGAAGAACCCACCCGCGTAAAAAACCCAAACTTTTCCGTAAAAAACCCAAACTCTTCCGTAAAAAACCCAAACTCTTCCGTAAAAAACCCAAACTGTTATTCGAACCACCCCCTAAAACATGGGACTCATCCCTAAAACATGGGACTCATCCCTAAAACATAGGACTCGTCCCTAAAACATGGGACTCATCCCTAAAACATGGGACTCATCCCTAAAACATGGGACTCATCCCTAAAACATGGGACTCATCCCTAAAACATGGAACTCATCCCTAAAACATAGGACTCGTCCCTAAAACATGGGACTCATCCCTAAAACATAGGACTCGTCCCTAAAACATGGGACTCATCCCTAAAACATGGGACTCGCCCCTAAAACATGGGACTCATCCCTAAAACATAGGACTCATCCCTAAAACATGGGACTCATCCCTAAAACATAGGACTCGTCCCTAACGAGACGGGAGGAGCATCCATGGAAGAACCCACCCGCGTAAAAAACCCAAACTCTTCCGTAGAAAACCCAAACTGTTATTCGAACCACCCCCTAAAACATGGGACTCATCCCTAAAACATGGGACTCATCCCTAAAACATAGGACTCGTCCCTAAAACATGGGACTCATCCCTAAAACATGGGACTCATCCCTAAAACATAGGACTCATCCCTAAAACATGGGACTCATCCCTAAAACATAGGACTTGTCCCTAACGAGACGGGAGGAGCATCCATGGAAGAACCCACCGCGTAAAAAACCCAAACTCTTCCGTGAAAAACTCAAGCTCTTCCGTAAAAAACCCAAACTGTTATTCGAACCATCCCCTAAAACATGGGACTCATCAATAAAACATAGGACTCGCCCCTAAAACATGGGACTCATCCCTAAAACATAGGACTCGCCCCTAAAACATGGGACTCATCCCTAAAACATAGGACTCGTCCCTAACGAGACGGGAGGAGCATCCATGGAAGAACCCACCGCGTAAAAAACCCAAACTCTTCCGTAAAAAACTCAGGCTCTTCCTTAAAAAACTCAAACTCTTCCGTAAAAAACCCAAACTGTTATTCGAACCATCCCCTAAAACATGGGACTCATCCCTAAAACATAGGACTCGCCCCTAAAACATGGGACTCATCCCTAAAACATAGGACTCATCCCTAAAACATGGGACTCATCCCTAAAACATAGGACTCGTCCCTAAAACATGGGACTCATCCCTAAAACATAGGACTCGCCCCTAAAACATGGGACTCATCCCTAAAACATAGGACTCATCCCTAAAACATGGGACTCATCCCTAAAACATAGGACTCGTCCCTAACGAGACGGGAGGAGCATCCATG